>JAPEBW010000067.1:0-100040 GCA_027405785.1 Ophiocordyceps robertsii | reverse complement strand
GGGGGCCTTATAGCGTACCGGATTCCGGGACGTATATAAAACGGAAGGTTAAGCGCTTAGCGAGAGTATTAAAACCAAGACCTTAATAATAAGCGATAAGGACGCGGTAAGCGATACCTTTAGCGGGCTAAACCTATTTATACTAAGCGCGTAAATGCTAGGATTAAGTATAGCTTTAAGCCCTTTAGTAAAAATAGTAGCAATATCGAACGAACAATTTTTTAGTCTCCTTTAAGTATTAAGAAAAGAAGACGCGCTTACTAAGCCCTAGGAAAAACCTTAACTACGAGCTAAGGATATAAGGAGATTTAACTTATTAAGACCTCTAAAAGTATCCTTTAACGAAGTCTAAAAAGATAATAAAGCTAGTACGTTTTAAGGAGTTAACCGTTTTATCGACTTTATCCGCTAAAATGCTAGTAAAGGCGAGGCCTATACAGACGAATTAGCTATCTAACTGCCCTCCTTCTTCCGAGGAAGTGCGGCGGAATAGTATTTTAAAGACCTTTTAGAACTATAATAAGAAGAACTTAGCGAGCCCGGTATTAGACTAAGCTAATAGATATCCGCCTTATAAAAACGGTTCGGAATCCGCTTAAATATAGCGATATAGGCACTTAATAAAAAGCACTTTACTATCGAAGATATAATAGTAAGATCCGACTTTAAGTCTTAAATATTACGCTTATAACGTAAAGCTAAGGCCGCGCTTTATTAGCTAAACTACTTAACTATAGTAATTTACTAAAAGCTAGACGTCTATTTATAAGAATCCTTATAATGCTTAGTAAGGAATAAGGATATTAATAGATAGATTAACGAATATAAGGAAATTCTTTCTTAGCTATAAGTTAAATATACCTAAGGATCTTAAAAGCACTTACTAGCGCGAAAGAAATAGGTCTAACCTATAGAAAGGCGAGGGCTAACTAGCCGTACCTTATACGTACTTAAAGGATAGTTTAAGACGCCCCGGCTATCTATCGAAGGCTCGCTAAGACTAAGGGTTACGTTTTTAAACCGCTTAGTAAGGGCGGATATACCTTAAACCTTATAGCGCTCGCTAAGTTAAGGAAGAAACCCGCCTAAATAGCTAAGAATATAAGTTAAGGTCCTTTAGCTAAAAAGAGAAAGGACCTTTAAGACTATATGCTTACTAACGCTAAAGCTAAAACGGGCATACCCCGCGACTAAGAAAGGTACTATAGTAAAGACTAACGACTATTTAGGGGATAAAGAGTACGATATAAAAGAAGCTTAGTCGGATACCGATAAGAGCTTAAAGGAAACCGCAATCTATACTATAGTAGACTTAGTATAGGAGGCCGATAAAGCGTGTGGATTTTATAGCAAAGCATTCCCCTTAAAGAATAAGCTTTACTAATACGTTAAAGATAAACACCCCCTTAACCTTAACCGCGACGTTGCTATATAAAGACGCAGCTTAATATAGTAAGTAATTATTTAAAAGCTATAAAACGTTTAGATAGTTAAGGCTTCCCCCGACGTCTAGCTATTAAACCTTAATAAGCCGTTATAATTTACCTACGCACGCTTACTAGTCTATAGAAAAGAAAGGCTTAAGATAAGTATTAAAGCTTATATAGATATTAAGGTAGACTAAAGCCTTATTTAAGCCGACTTAGTAAAGACCTTTTAAGACATAACTATAAACTCCTCTTAACGAATTTTTATTTAAGGAGTAAGAAGGATAGCTACTATTAAATAGGCGGAATTTACCGCTTATATACTAAAAAGGCTAGACGGTAGCCTTACGGTTATAAAGGTAAGGATTAGCGCTTAGATAGTAAAACGCTTAGCGGCTAATATATTACTTAGCTAAGACTTTTTAGTTCTTTATTAAAAGGACCTTATTAACTTTACGTCGGTCTTATAAATCGGGGCCTATAAAGGGATTAAAGCCGAAGTTAAGATAGTTTAGCTAGGACTAGCAATACGTAGATAGGTAATCTACTTAGTTACTACGACGATTTTAGCTAGTTCTAGCTACGCCTTACCCGTATAGGTCCGGGCGCCGCTATCGGGGCGTAATATAATATTTTTCCTTTATAACCCTAGGCTCGCCCGGATAATAATATAGGATTATAAGAGCTTTATAGCGATAAACTATTTTAAAGAACTACTAGTACTCCGCTAAGGCTAAAAGGTAAAGATAATTATAGACCTTAACGAGCAGTTCTAGCTATATAAGGAGGTTAACGCTATAGCTCCTTTAGCGGAAGCCCTTATAGAAAATCCGAATAAAATAGACCCCGCTAAGGACTTCCTATAAAAGGATCCTACTATAAACTATAAACTCGGAGTCGGCTAAACTAAGGACCTACCCGAACTTACTACTAACGAGGGCGTCTAGATCTACGCTAAAGACTTAAAATACGTATTAAAAGTCTAAAATATCCTTTAATCGTTTCCCCGCCTTTAAAAAGACAAAGGAGTAGTATATATAGACGAATCCGAATATATACGTATTCCTTTAATAAAAGGATAGTAATACTAACGAGTTATATTAAGATTATACCCGTTAAGCGATAAAGATAAGAAGGTAGTAGATACGATATTCGGCTAGCTAACTATATAAGGCCGATTAAAACGAGTTTATAGGCTAACTTTATTCACGGCGCCGGTATTTATAATATAAAAGATAGTAAACGGAAAGGAAAAAGGACAAGTAGTCGTAGACTTATAGGGGATTAACGCTATTACTACCTTAAACGCTTACTTAATACCCCTTTAAAGCGATATAATTAAACGCCTCTAAGGAAAAAAGTTTATTAGTGCGGTAAACGCACGATCGTTTTTCTATTAGTTCTTAGTTTACTAAGACTACTAAGAAAGGTTTATAGTCGTAAGCTATCGCGGGCTAAAAAGATTACTAGTAATACTTATAAGCTTTAAGAACTCCTTAGTATATATTTAAAGGTTTATTAATAACGTCCTCCGTAGATACTAAGAATACGCGGCGGCCTATATCGACGATATTATTATCTACTCTAATACGGCCGAAGAATACCTTTAATATCTAAAAGCCGTATTCCGCGCTTTTTATAACCGTAATATTACCTTATCCGGACTAAAGTCCTTCTTAGCGTACTTATCTATATAGCTCCTTAGATTTAAGGTAGACGCTATTAGCTTAATAAATATAAACAAACGCGTACGAGCCTTAAGGGATATCGCGTTCTTAAAGAACCTTTAATAGCTTAAGAAATAGATCGGCCTTACTAAGTAGCTACGCTATACGGTCCCGCATTTCGCTAAGGAAGTCGACGTCCTATAAAAACGAAAGACGGAGCTGCTCCGGGTAGGATAAGAAGACGGAGTCCCCTTAAGGGGCTAAGGACGGGCTCGATACGCCGCGAAAGCCGCTTTTTAGCCTACTTCGGAAGAGGAAAAGGCCTTCGCGATTTTAACTAAGAAACTAACTAAGCCTTAAACAATCTATTACTTTAACCCCGCCCGATAACTATTTATCTAAATCGATATATCCCGAGAATACGGAGTAGCGGCTATAGCTTTTTACCTAAAAGAAGGCACGGAATAGGATAAAAAGACGCTATTAGCCTAGACTAAGGTCTAGCTTATTGTTTACTTAAGCCGCGCCCTTTAAGACGGAGAACCTTAATACTAGCCTACGGAACTTAAAGTAGCCGGTTTAATATAAGCAATACGCAAGCTACGCACTATAGTACTGTCTATAAGAACACTATAAGTAGTTATCTTTACCGACTATACGAGCACCTATAGAATTATATACTAAAAATCCCTATTCTCTACTAGCATAAAATCTAACGATAAGCTAGTCCTCGCGTCCTAATACTTAAGCTAATTCCCGCTTAAGGTATGCTATATCCTAGGCGTCGAAAACGTCGTGCCGGACGCGCTTTTACGTCTGCCGCACTAAGACGATAGGCCGGTATCCTTAAACTAAGAAGGGGAATTAAAACGTATCTAGGAAGACGAGATAACGGACCGCGTGTTCCTTTACGCGGAAGCATTAATCGAATTGCCGCTCCGCTAAAAAATAATCGACGGATATACAGAAGATATATAGTAAGCAAAAATCATAGCGTAGCTTAGCGATAAGGATAAGGTCCTTAAACTCCTATTCCTCCGGTTATAGGGGTTGCTATACTTTACGGAGAACGACGGACGTAGGAGACTATATATCCCTAAGACCTACGCTAAGGAGATCGTCGAAGACGCCTACGCTAAATACTTCTATACCGGCCGCACCCGTATATAGTAAGACCTATCCGAAAGCTTCTTAATCCTACGGCTTAGTAGATACGTAGACGAGGTCGTAGACGGCTGCGATATCTACTACCGCAACTAAACCGACTAAGGCAAGATACTAAGGTAGCTTATCCCGATTTAAAGCCCGCCGGTTTTATACTATATAATAGCGATAGATTTTATTACTAGGCTCTTAGTAGTTTAAGCTAAACAATCCCCGTAAAAAGATCCCGTAAGGAACTTCTTTAATACCTTACTAACTATAACCAATAAATTCTTAAAAATATATCTCCTTATCTTAAGCAATAACTAGTTTATAGCGGAAGACTAAGTATAAGCGTTATATACCGAACTACTCCGCGCTAACTAAGGGATTCTAAAGGGGATAATCTCCGACCGGGATATAAAGTTTACCTTAGTATTTTAGCGGACCTTATAGCAAGCCTTTAGATCGAAGCTTCTTATATTTACTGCTTAGCACCCTTAAACTAACAGCTTATCGGAAAGGCGAAACTAAACTATAGAAATCGCGCTATAATTCTTTACCGCCGATTTCCCGGACTTACGTTAGACCGATACGCTAATCGCCTTTTAGTTTAGCCTTAATAATTCCTTCTCCTCGGTAATTTACGCGGCCCTTAGTAAGCTTATTATAAAAATAAAAATAGACGACGGCCTCCGGTTCTTAAGTAACTACTCGTACTTATAAAACCGAGAGGTCTTATAAGAAGAAGCTAAGTTAGCTATCGCCTACGCCTAGGCCGCTATAAAGGATAGATACGATAAGAAACACCGCCCGCTAGAATTTAAGCCCGGCGATTAAGTCTAGCTATAGCTAGGCAAAGGCTACTATATCGTAAATAGCAGACTAGCGAAGCTCTAAGAAAGACGCACTAGGCCGTTTAAGGTTACCGCTAAAGTAGGATAGCTCGCATACCGGCTAGATATAAAAAGGTCTTTAAATATTTATCCGGTCGTTTTAGTAGCATAACTACGACTAGCGGACGAGCTAGCTATACGCTTAAGACCGGTTTAAGATAAAGGGATACCTTACCCGGATAAGTAAGAAGTAAAACGAATCCTATAAAGCTATATAATAAAGAAAGGCGGCGGAAAGCCGAGGAAGGAGTTCCTCGTAGCCTAAAAAGGCTAGCTAAGTAGCTATAACTCGTAGGTAAACGAAAAAGCGGTCTTCTCGCTAAAGATTATAGAAGCCTTCGAAAAGGCATAAGAGGAGTTAGCTACTTAAGTAGTTTAGACGAGAGCATAACGCGCGGCCCTTATAACCTAATACGAAACTCTCCGACTAAGAGAATTAAGCGGTTAAGCCTAAGTATAAAACCTAAAAGCTACTATAGGTTATAAGAAACCGTAACTTACTACGCTTAAGGTAATTAGTTATTTTAATAATAACATACCGCTATTTACCTTAAGCAATAAGGCCCTTTTAGCCCTATAGTATACCTATTTAAATTCTCTCCGCCGCCCGCCCTCTTTCCTTTCTTTTCTTCCTTTTATAACTATATTTCCCTTTACCGCCGGCTATAGCCCGCCGCACCTTACTTACTTCTATACGTATAACTTTCTTTACCTTAAGCCTACGATCTTTATACTCGCGTTTTAAGTCCCTTTATCGTTTAATATCTCCCGTAGCCGAGACTAGCTATTCTATAACTACTTCTTTAGCCTACTCTCCCGCAAGCCCCTACGCCTTTAATACGAAGGATATAAACGAGCTCTTAAGCTCTATAGAAATAAGGCGACTATCCTCCGTAGCCTTAAGTCCCTTAGCGAGAGCTAGAACCTCTAGGTTTAAGCCTCCGTATAAACCTACGCCGCCTTTTATAGCCGCGCTTAAGCCGACGGATTCGACTTAAACCACGGCACTATAAGGGACGGCCTATACCACCCTCTCTAAACGCTTAACTCGGACGACTTACCTCCCGGCCCTATGCCGTAGCGAGGTCTAGACGGCCGGTTTCGCGGCAACTCCGCTATGCCTCCCGCTTAGCTCTTACCGTCCGGAAGCCCCCGCCGCCCGTATATTTTTTAAGGCGTAGCCGGAAATCTTTATTAGCGGAATAACTAGCCGATACTTAACGCCTTAAAGTTAGCTAACCTCGCTATAGTCTTAAGATTTATAGTGGCCGCTATAGCTAGCGGAAACCCGCTTTAGCTAAACGACTAAAACGACGTTCGCGCCGTCCTCGACTACGTATCTAAAGCCTAGCTTAACTAGTTTATAGCCGGGTTTATAGCGGCGTCTTAAGCGACTATAGCTAAAACCCTATCTCGCTTCGCACGCGGTCTAGCCCGTGCTATAAAATCCCCTTCTTAGCCTATAGCCGCTATAAGCCTTAAGGACCCGTTTAGTCCCTCTTAGCGAACGCTCTTCCCGCCCGCCGCTACGCTTAGCCCGGCTATATAGAGGCGCATAAGCGCCTTACTATAGTCTATCCGCCGTCTTTCCCTAACCGGAAGAGATAGCGATAACTAGCCTCGCGATATATTCCGCCGCCCGATCTTATAGGAGCCGCTAGTAGTAACCGATACGATCCTTAATAAACTTAGCTTCGCAGGCCTATACTTTAGCGACGAGATTATAATAATTAGGAGTTTCCGCCTAGCTATAAACTACGCTAAGTTCTACCTATAGGCCCGCGAAGAGTCTAAACGCGACCTAACTTTAACCTAAGCAATAAAGTTCCTAGGCTTCGATATCCGCCTTATTGGCCGTACCGACTACGCGCTTTATATTCTCGCCCCTAAGGCCCCCTTTATATAGAGGTTCTTCGAGACTATTAAGTACGTTTAGAACCTTAAAAGCGAGGAGTCGGGCACTAAGGCTATCGAGGACCTCGTTACCCGCTTTTAAGCGGGAATATAGATATTCGATACCTTAGTGCTTACTATACCTATTAATATTAGCGGGACGGCGTACCTTTACCTTAATACCTTCTTAGTAGCTAGACGCGCGTTAGTCGGCGGAAAGGCATAAGTAGTAGCGCCGCGTAAGAAGGATAATAAGTCGGAAAGCTTAGTAACGGAGAGCGGGGGATAACTACGATAGCGGCAGTAAGTAAGATATAATATCTTGCCTATAGGCGGCCTATAAGGCTAGTAGGTAAAACGGGAGACTTAGCGGAGGATTAAAAAACGGCGTAAGAAAGGTAAGTAAGATAATAATATAAGATAAGGCCCGAATAAAGCTAGTTTCTTATAATATATCCCGCCGGGGAACTTAAGCATGCCCCGGCGCGGAGACTCCTTACTGCTTAGTAAGGGCCCGAATATATACCTTAAAAGAGAGTCGGAAAAACGTTACTATAAGTTCTAGCCGGACGCGCTAATTACCTTAATAAGAATAAAGCCGTACGACTAAATATAAGGTAAGGATCTACGATAAAGCCGCCTACTAACTATCTTAAGCTACCCGGCTACTATTAGCTAAATAAGCTAATAAAACTATTAAAAGGATAAAGACGGCGTACTACTAATACGGCGTAAAATCGCTACTACGAAGCTATTACTTAGCACCCCCTTTACTTTATCCTTACTTTAAACTAACAAGGACGTTAGCTTTTCTTTCTTACCCGGGGGAGTTATTATAGAATCTAGACAGCTATGCCCGGACTCCTTACTCTACTCTTAAGGAAGCCCTACGGAACCCCGCGACGGGAACGCTTAAAGCACGCACTACGAAAGCTCGCCTAAGGAGATACGACGAATATTACCGGTTAGACCCCGCTAAGGTTTCCGGGATATAACTATAAATAGTTAAGAGCCTACTTAACTATAGTTTACGATATATTTAACTATAAGAGATACCGTGGAAACTATTAGGCGGATTCCGCCGGTATCTTTAGGGGATTTCTAGGGATTTCCGCGGGATATCCTAACTATAGTTCGACCCGTTTCTAACTACGGAAGCACCCCGGAAGACATAAGATAAACCTTACCGCGATTTTTAAGGGATATCTAAGGATATCTAGGGGATTTCCCCGACTATAGTCTATAGTGTTTCTAACCGGGCTTATACTTAGTTTATTAAGCGATTCTATAAGGATATCTACGGTTTACTTTACGTACTACGGATAGTATAGTTAAAGATCCTTAAAATTAGCTTAAAGAACTAAGTATAAAGTAGCTAGCTATGTCTTTAAGAAATAGATAAGCTTTTTACTATTTCTAAACCCTTATATACGTTTACGTATAGTAATTAGTCCGTTATACTAGCCCGACCGGCGGTAATTAGTCCGTAGTACCGGCCCCGACTAGCGGTAATTAGTCCGTAGTACTAGCCCCGACCGGCGGTAATTAGTCCGCGCCCTATCCCCCTATCCTTATGCCGTAAGGCGTAGTATTATCGTAGTAGCTTATCTTTAAGTAGTAGCGTAAATATATCGAAATGTTTTTTTAGTATATTTTTAAGTATTTTTAAATAACGATCTTTAAGGTATTTTAAATTAATAGTACCTTTAAGCCGTCTTATATACTATATTCGCTCTTTACGGTGCTTTAAATTAATAGTACCTTTTAAATACTACGAGCTATTCTTATATATCTTATTCTTAATCTTTCTCTTATTCCGTTTCTTCTTAATCTTGTCTTTTAACTTAGGGTATTACTGCTTAATATCCTTTAAAGTATTTAATAGATTTTCTTCTAACACATTTTAAGTAGCTTTATAATTATCTTTCAGGCTTTTAGTTCTTTTATTAAGATTTAGCGTTGTTTTCGCTTATATTATACTAGTCGTAGTTATATTATCTTTAATCGTATTAGTTATCTTATTGTTTTTTATTACGATATCTATTAATACGATATTTGTATCTATATAAGAAGCTTTATTATCTTTATTGCTATTCTTTATATAGTTATCGTTAGGTATTGCCGTATTTAAATTATTTAAGGGTTTTATTCCGGGGTCGTCTTTAATTAAACTATAAAGAGAGATATCTAAAGTATTGTCTTTAAACCTTAAAAGACCTTTATCTTAATTTATTATAGGATTCTATTTCTATAAAAAAGGTAGTCTTAATATAATATTAAAGCTAATAGCTAAGATATTTTAAAGGAGTCTTTAAAGTTATAAATTCCGATCTTATACTTAAGAGGATTAGTCTTTAGCATAATCTTACTATTATTATACTTAAAGGGTAATTCTTTTCTTAATAAAAGCATATAAGGGTTATCTTTTCTTCTATACCGTAATTTTAAACTATTTACTATAATAAGAGAAATATAGTTACTCATTACACCGCAGTTTATTAATACGTTAAGGCGATATTCTTTTAATTTTAATAAAAGGGTTATTTTTATACTTCGAGAATTATTATTTTATATAAGTTAGTTTTTTTTACTAAAAAATAGCTTTATTTTTCTTAGGCTTGTTAGTTTTTTGCCTTATTTACTAACTTTTTAGTAGATCCTTATTCCGTTTATAATACTAAGGATCTTAGTTCTTTTTTCGGAACTAGTTTATCTAAGTTACTAAGCTTCTTAATAGCTTTAAAAACTAAATCTTTAATAATAGCACAATCTTTTCTTATAGTATTATTAATAAAAACTCCTTTAGTACGAATTATCTTATTATATTATTAAAGGTTATTATGCTTATTTTACTATATTTCTTACTAGTTTTTAAGTATATCTTTAAAGAATCGTTCTGCTTTTAATAGTATATCTAAATTCTAATTCGTATTATAAAGATTATAATTAGTCTCGAAATACTCGCTATATCGTTTAAACGTATCTTTAATAGCTAAGTTAAGGAATTCCGTCTCGTCCTTAAGCTTATCTGCTAGCTTATCGTTCTTTTTCTTAAGATCGTCTTTATCTTTAATAAAATTAGTAATATACGTAGAAAGAGATATATAATCTTCTTTTAGCTTAACGATTTTACTTATTAACGCTAAGTTACTATCTTAAAGGTTTTTAATAGTCGTTTTGTTATACTGCTTAAATAGTAAAAGGTATTCGATTTTAATTTAGTTATTAGTGTTTTCTTATATAAGTTCCTCTTAATTAGCTTCGTTATCCTCTTAAGGTTTTTTATAAAACCTTAGTATTAGTAATAAGTTCCTTAATCTTTATAATAAGTTTATTAAAAGTCTTCCTTAGTTTAAGAAACTATCCGCTTCTTTACTTATCTAAAAGGTATATAAGGTAGTTATCTTTATAGTATTTAGTTTAAGATAGCTATTTATACGCTTAATCCTTAATAGTAATAACTATATCGAGATATTTTATAAAAGAAGTATAAAGCTTATTACTATTTTCTTTCTTAAAAAAGGGCTCTTCGTTTATTTTATTAAATTTAAGGTTTTTTAAATTATAGATTTTTTCTATATTAAAAGGTATAACGTTTATATTAAAATAAGGAGCGTTTTTATTATCTTTATTAATAGTCTATAAAGAAGTTCTATACTAATAATTATTCTTAGTCTTAAAAGCATTTTTTTATTAGTTATCTAAGCTTTTAGCTTTTATCTTTATCTTTTTATTAAGTTCTTTTATAAAAAGACCCTTTATATATAAACTAGTCTTAAACGGATAAAAGGTTAATATTATAAGCTTAGCGTCGATTTCTTTAGTATCCTTAATTAAAGGTAGTAGTAAAGTATATTGCGAATTATAAGCTAATAAGGCATTATTTTTATAAATAAGTAGATTCCTTCCCTTTAAGAAATTTCTTTTCTTAATATACTCTTTTATAATATAGCCTTCTTTCGTATAGTTAAAGCATTAAATAGCTTTTTTAGCGGGCTTTAGCAGGCTTGCTTTAAAGGTATTTAAGTCTATTACGTTACTTAAGTCGCGCTATTACTTTTTATTGTTTTTTTATTACCCCGCTTAAAGTTAAACGGTGCTTTTTTTACTACCGGCGTTTATACTACTTATCGTCTATCTAGACCGCAAGACTAACATAGTTTAATAGCGTCTTTAGCCTATTTAAGCGGTAAATTTCGTCTTTAACTTCTTCTTTTAGACCTTTATAAAAAGTCGCTATAAGGGCATCGTCTTCTTATTTTACCTTAAAAGTTATTTACCGGAATCGAGCTATATAAGCCGATAAAGACGTAACTTACTTAAGGCTTTTTAATTTATGCTTTGCTAATCGTTACTTCTTTATAATTTCGAACGTTTTTTGTAGATCTTCTTTAAAATTATCGAAATTCTTAAAAATATTTTTCGTCTTAAAAGTTCTATTTTTAAGACTATTATCTATATAGTCTTTAAGAATCGGTTCGAACTATATTAAGGCTAGGCCTTATAACCAGCTAAATATAAATTTAAGCTTTATTACTTCTTAATTTATTATAGTAAGATAAAACTTAAAATAAGCTTTAAGAGAGGTAATAAACTTTTATAGCTTTACTAATTCTCTAGT
The DNA here is from genome assembly GCA_027405785.1 of Ophiocordyceps robertsii. Classification (NCBI taxonomy): domain Eukaryota; kingdom Fungi; phylum Ascomycota; class Sordariomycetes; order Hypocreales; family Ophiocordycipitaceae; genus Ophiocordyceps; species Ophiocordyceps robertsii. The sequence goes on along the minus strand of JAPEBW010000067.1, from coordinate 88,393 downwards.
ATAAGGTTTAAGTGCTTGAATCTTAAAAATAAAACTACTATCTATAAAGATTATAAGGGGATAAAAAAGATTTAAATGCCTAAAACTAGCTTATAGCTAACTAGTTAGCTATAGTATTATAAAAGTAGATATCTCTTCTTTTATTTACTATAATTAAATAGACGTAACTATAATAAATACCTTTTTCTTAGTTTATAGCTTTACGAACTTACTAAGTATATTAATACTAAGTATTCTTTATTAAAACTATTAAGTTCGTAAAGATTGTTATAAGCTAGTTTTATATAGCGGAAGCTTTATTCTTTTTTTTACGATAAGGAGATCTATATAATTTATTTAATTTAAATTTACTAGCTAGAAAAGGAGAAGAAGACTAAGTGCTAGCTACTAAACTAAATAAGGTAAGGGTATCTTATTATACGGATTTCTTAGGTTAAAACTAGCTTAAGAAGAAAAAAGAAAGAAAGAAAAGGAGTTAAAAGAAGGTAGAAGAAGGACCTCCTTTTATACTTTTTTAAAGCTACTAAAAGGCTTTCCTTTTATATGCTTTTTTATGCTTTTATATACTAAGCTATAACTTATACCTCGTATAACTTATAAGGTTACTAAACTACTTCTTAAGTTAATAAAAATAGCTTACGCTATTTTTATTATTAGTACTAAGTAATATACGCTTTATTACTTATAACTAGCTTATAAGACTAAATATCCTTATTTTAAAATCTTTTACGAGATTTTATCCTCTTATAAAAGGAGGCCTCCTACTTTAACTTTATATAAGGTATTAGTTAATTATATAAGGCATCGGTCGATTTATTTAATATAAATCCCGTTATTAGCCGAAGGTAACCTAAGCTAAATATAAGCATATTTAACTTATACCGCTTATAACTAATACTAGCCGTTTTTAACCGTTAAGCTATATCGTCTTTCCTTATAACTACCGGTATCTACTTTAATAGTTATAGCTTATAACTAGCAGTATCTACTTTATTAGTTACTCTTTAATATTTAGCGGTAATTACTTTACTAAATATTAGTACTTTTAGTACTTAGGATTACTAATAAAATAAGGTTTTTTTTATAAAGTAGCTAAATATACCTTAAAGAAAGGATAAGCTTTTTACTATTTATAAACCCTTATATACGTTTATATATAGTAATTAGTCCGTTATACTAGCTTAAATAGCAGTAATTAGTTTATAGTACTAGCTTTAACTAGTAGTGATTAGTTTATAGTATTAGTATAACTAGCAGTAATTAGCCTACGTCTTATTCCTTTATCCTTTTACTATAAGGCGTAGTATTTAGTTTTTAAGGGCCTAGGGTTAAGGCGTTTAAGTAATTATATTTTATTTAATTATAAAGTTTATATAAAGGCTATAACTTATAAAAAAGTAAAGCATCAAAAAATATAAATTATATTTAGCTAATTAAGAAGAAATATATATAAAGGGTAGCCTTATTTTCTTATATACCTAACCTTTATAAATAAAAACTAAGGCTATGCTTAAAGCTCTTATAGTAAATTAAGTATAAGACCTTAGCGTATATACTTCTTATATATAGAATAAAGGAAGGCTTATAGCTAGGAGTATATATAAAAACGTTTAATATAAATTTAAGTAGAGCAGTGTAATATAGTGCTTCGTTTAAGTAAAATAAAGTATATATAAGCTTATATACTTAACTTTGCTTTATATATAAGCTATTTAGCAGCTTTTTATAAGTTAACTTTTTAAAGTATATAAGTTAAGAGTAAATAAACCTAGTACCTTAGTAAATAGTTACTAATAACAATAAGTATAAAAGAGCATTTTTTAAGTTATACTTATATAACTTTTTAATTAGTCTTAGTTAAAATTAAGTATTTTAAAGAAAGTAAGTAAAATTTTAATGAAGACTAATATTTATAGCTATAAGTTATAACTTTAAAAATACTTTATTATTAAAATTAAAATATATAAAAGAGTATTAAAAAAGTCATAACTATATAATTTTAATATTAATATTAATTAAGTTTAAGTACTTTTTAATAAGTATATAATATCTTAATTAAGACTAAGATATATAGCAATAAATTAATGAATTTTAAAAAACTCTTTAATACTTTACTTATATAAATATAAATAGGTATTATAACTTATAATACTATTTAATAGTTAATGTTATTAAGTAGTTTTTAATGCTACTTTATTATAAATAAAAGTAAGGTCTAAATAAGCTAACTTTAAAAATTATATATTTTCTTAGGGTATTTATTTTAAAATATATAAAATAGCCTTAGTAAAGTATAAGTATAAAGTAGTATTTTAAAAGTCTTAAATAAGTAAAAAAGACGGTGTTTAAAAAAGGAACAAAAGTTAAAGTAGTAAAAGAAAAGTGTAAAAGTATAAACAAGGAGAAGTTAAATATAAATATAAAATAAGTTATTTTTCTCTTTAAAGTAGTCTTAGCCTTTTCTATACTTAATTGTTTTAAAGCTTAATTCTTTGAAAAGGTTCTATTAGGATATACTTTATTTATTATTAAAGTTTCTTTTAAAGTAACCTGTTTTATTATTTTATATTTAACGCTATAACAGCCTTTTCCTTACTTTTTATAGCAATTAGCCTTAAAGTTTAACTCTTAACCTAAGCTTAAGTTAGTTAAATTATATTAAAGCTTTATAACTTACTAAAAAGAACGTTAAGCTTTACTTAAGTTATAAAGCTGTTATTAAATATAATATAAGTAGTAAAAGGTTTTATCTTTTTATATAAAAGTAATTAAACACCTTTTTAAATGTTCTTCTTATAAAAAGGAGCTTTAAGATTAAAACCTTAATTTAATAAGTATATTTCTTAATTTCTTAACTTTTATATTATAAGATCCTTTTCGTTATAGAGTTTTACTTTTACTTTTGTTTTTAACTTAGTTTTTAGCCTTTAAAAAGGTTTAAGCATACTATATTTACTAATAACTTTTACTTCTCTTTATAAAGTAGTTTAATTTTTTTATTTTGCTTTTTCTATGTTTAATAACTTTCTTATTTTATTTAGTTTCTTAAACTTTATTATAATAAAAGCCTTGAATGAAAAATATAAAGCAGCTTAAAATGCAAATATAAAAAGACCTTTTTTATTTCTTAAATATATATTGAAATAAATACTTTATTTAACTTTCTTTTTACTTATTATACTTAAAAAGAAATTAAGCATAGGCTTTATACCTTTAGTATAAGATATATATATTTAAACGCTTAATAAAGTATAAAGTTTATAAATAGTTTACTTAAGAAGTAATAAATATTTAATCAAGCCTTAATACTACTATTAATAAGGCACGTACTATTATAAAGTAAACTAGCCGAATTAATAAACTAAAAGTTGATTTAAAGGAGAAATATTATATACTATAATAAACCTTAAAAAAGAGTTCTAAGCAAGACTCTTAAAGAATAAATAAAGTTACTATTACTTATAATAAGTAAGCTTTAATATAAAGCAAATTTAACTATTAATTAATAAGCAAAATATTTACTTACTTTTTCTTTTCCTATTTAAAAGAATTGTTTCTATTTATACTAAGACTTCGTATAAGAATTTTTATTAACTTTCTTATTGTTTTTTAGTCTTTTCCCGGAATGTTTTAAGTGAATAATATTAATATATTTATCCGTAAATTAACGGTCTCTACTTTATATTATACCTTTCCTTAAGAAATTTAATTCAACTACTTAAGTTATACCTTAATACTGTAATATTAAGAAGATTATAGTATAATATAATTAGGTTATTATTTTACTTATTTACGGATTTACCTTATAATTCTTAGTTGTATACAGCTATTTCTCTCGTTTAAGATAGCGATTAAAGTAATTATAAGACTTATGCTTTATCTTATAATAAATAACTATAAAGAAGAAATATACTATATCTTTTTAGTTTTATTTAAAAGCAGCTAGCACCTTATAAAGCTTATAAAAATAAGTGGTTAAGCTATAAGAAAAGTTAGAAAGGTTTTAAGCAAGGGCGGGGCTAAGGTCTATTAAAGTAGTAATATATAAAACTATTATTAAAGGATTATAATAAAAAGAAAACTTTATTATTATACTATAAAGCATATAATATATAGCGGAAAGGCTTTTTAATAAGTAAATATTAAAGTAGTAAAAACTTTATTTTTTAGTTAAAAAGGAATTTAAGAAATATATAAGTTTTAGTAAGGTAACTTCTAAAAACTTCTATATATAAAAACAAAAAGGATAAATAAAGGTAAATAAATATCCTAAAGGTTAAAAGATAAACTAGCGGTATTATAGCTTAAAGTCTAAAGCGGGCTAGCGGTGCTATAAATAAAAAGCATTAAGCACTATTTTAGCCTTTTAAGCTATAAGGGTTAGTTCTTAAAAGAATATTATATAGAGTTTACTTTTAGCTAAATAAGCTAAAGGAGTAATAAACGCTATTAAGGACAAAGTATAAAGTATAAGCGTAAGTATAAGAAGGCCCTAGCTAGATTAAGGCAAATTATAAAGGTTAGTTATAAGATAAAATAAGCCTTATTATAAATTAGCTGTAGTAGTACTTTAAACTAAATTAAGCTAATGTTTACTATTATTCTTAATTTAAAAGTCGATTAATTACGTAGAAACTAATATATTTTAAGTTATATAAATCAGGCTGAATTAGTAAGAGATAGTAAGGTTAAAGCTATTAGCTTTAAAGTAGTGTTAATTTTAAGCAACGAGGCTTTATGCTGCTATAAAGCTAGTAAAAATAATAAATATAGCGGCTAAAAATGTAGTAGTAATAAGGTTATTATTATTAATAAGTATACCTTTTAAGTTAAACCTTATAATTAAGGATACTAAAATCTTAACTAAGTAAGTAAAAGTATATAGCAGGAGGTTAGTATTAATATTAATTTGTACTGAATAGAGTGAGCTAGTTATAATAATAGCGATTTTTTACTATTTTAAATAAATGTTTTTACGCCAAGGTAAATAACTATAATATTAATAATATTACTATTTATAATAGATTTATACTTAATAACTTAAAGCATAAGAGGTATTAGCTTTAAGTTAAGGTAATAATATAAAGCAATAGATCTTTTAGGCCGTAGTTATATAATATACTTTATATAGGTAATAATAAAGGCGTTTTATGCTAAATCTGTTTATTAGTAGAAAGGGGTAATAAATAGCGGCTTTAAAAAACTAAGCTTATAAGTAAGACTGCTTTTAGTTTTCTTTAAGGTTTAAGCTACGTTTTACTAAAAAAAGGGCGCGGCTAAAGCGGCCTTATTATATAAGGCGGCTATAGCGTCCTTTTTATCGGCTATAATAATAGGAATTAAGGTATTATACTATATAATAATAAGGATAGCTTTAATCTTTACTAAGTATATAGCGGAGAGATTTATTATTATAGTAAGCTTTAAGCATTAATAAGTATAAAAGCAAGCGAAACTACTTGAAAAATATTTTTAGCGGGGTTGTTAAAGTTAAAAAAATTCGTTGTTAGTAAGTTACTATAAAGTAATAAGTAAGTTTAGCCGTATAGGCAGGTGCTAAAATTAGCTAGTAGTGTTAAATATAAGATTAAATCTAAAAGCTATTTTATATATAAAGCGAAGTATTAAAAGTAGCTTTAAGAAATTAAACAATGTTAAGGAGATTAAAAGTCTTTAAATAGCGTAGTATAATAGTATAAGTATAAAAAGACTAAGACGTAGTAGGCGTTTTAATAGTATATTTACTAAGTTAGCGGATAAAAGTAAAGTACTATAGTTATAATAATATAAAGTATAAAAAGGGAAAGCTAAAATAAAGAGCTAAAGTATAATAAGATAATTATAACCTTAAAGCGTAAAATAGTTTTAATAAGCCGGGGGGTAGTTAACGTTAAAGTAATAAATTTAATTAATAAAGGTAATAAAAAGTAAGTTATAGCTTTTATTTAAAAATGTAGTTATAAAGCAATTATAATAAGAAGTATTAAATATTTTCGAAGTAGTAAATGTTTATACATTAAACTTTAAGGCTTATATTAAACTAGATTTACTATAATATAATTATATAATATATTTAAATGCTTTAAAATTAAAGTGTAAAGATTAAAAGGTAATTGATTTAAAGGGAAAAGTATAAAAAGGTATATATTAAAAGAGAAGGTTTAAACTTAATAGTAGTAGTAGAAGAAATAAAAAGCAAAAAGAAAATAATATAATTAGTAGTAAATATTGGAAATTAGTAAGTAATAAGCATAAAGCTAGTATATAATAAAACGAAATTTCTTTAAAAAGATAAAAAAGTATATTAATATTATTATTATTATTATAATTATTAAGTTTATGCTAAAAACTTAGTTTAAGTTTCGAGAATTTCGATATTTTATATAGGAGGGAAAGACCGGAGTACCCGGGGTAAAACCTCCCCTTATTAGCATTTAGTCCGCCTCGCACAAGGTCTTACTACTCCGCGTAAGAAAAACAATGCGCTTACCGCTATAAGTATGTCCCGCTCGCTAAGCAGTTCGACACGGCCTAGTTAGGCCGGGGCCGCTCTTAACCCGGGCGGCCCGCGGCCCGGAGCGTTATGCCTTAAGCTTAGCGTATAAGGAGTGGCCCGTTTTTTATCTCCCCCTTTTAGCTGCCCCCCTTCCGCGGGGGCGGGCAAGCGGGTGTATTATTATAAATATTTTAATAAGTTTTAAAAAGATAACAGAGGAATTTAAAAGTAATACTAATAAAGTTAGAATAATTTATTACTAAGTTAAAGTAGCTTATATACTACTAATATAGCAGCACGCGATTTTATATTAATATAATTCTTATAAAAGGCGTTTTTTACTAAGTTTAGGATTTATTAATAATGTCGGTCTTTATTAAGTTTTAAGCTAGTATTTAAAGCTATAGCTATATAACTACTTTTTATAAGCGACTAAGAATTTCTTTTATTTAAGCTATACAATATCTATATTTCTTTTTTTAAGTATTAAGGATATACTTAACTACTTAATAGCCTATATTCCGTTTTAAGCCGAGAAAACTTTTTAATATAGCTGCTAGCTTAAACTAAAAAACAAAGATAACTTAGTAAATATTTATTAAGTCTTTTTTATTTAACTAGTATATAAGGTAGCTTATACGTTTTATTATTTTAAATAACTTAGTATAGTGTTTTTAAACTTTCTTATATAGCTATCGGCTACTAAACAACCCTTATTAAACTACGGCTAAGCTTAAATGCGTAGTTTAAACTTAAGCCTATATTCTGCTTAATATTATACTCTTGTTTTATATAAGCTTAAGTATAAGCTAAAAATAATTTAGCTTAGTTTTTAAACCTTACTAGTTAGCAATACTAGCTTAATCTTAAAAGTATTATAAACAAATGTCTATATATTGGATTATAATAAGCTTCTTTAAAGATATTAAAATAACTACTAAGTAAAGGTTATTTTTCGAAAACATAAAAGAATAATAAAGCTTTATCTTAACGTTTATTTAAGAAATTTATAGTAAAACACTATAAAACAATTTTCACTATTTAGTTTTAACGTTTTAAAAAACTTAAAGCTTAAAAGTACTAAGAAGTAAAAGCTAAAAGCTTTAGCTTAAACGCTACTTAAAGTATATACTATAAAGCGGATAAAAACTTTAAAATATATTTAAAGATAACTTACTAAAAAATCGTTTAATTATAATAAGTAAACTTATTAAAAAGCGTTTATACTTATTTATTAATAGTAAAATAATTATAGCTTAAAAGAAGAAAGTATATCTTAAAACCTTTATTAACTACTATAAGTAAAATATAAAAGTACTCTTTAAGTACTATTATTTAAAGAAAGCTTTAAGCGGTATTACTTAACTAAGTATATAGCCCCGCTACGCGGGGGGCTATAGTAATAGAAAACCTAGTCTTATAAATACTTAGCGCCGTCTTTATAATTATACCTAAGTACGTTTTTATTTAAAATACCCATAAAAAAAGCTTAGTATTAGAGAAAAACATCCTATTAGTAACTAATATTATAAGAAAATAAGTATGCGTTTTTTTAAAGGCGCGAAATAAAATAAAAGCAGTTTATAAGCTTTTACTAATAACGAAATTTAGTTTAAAGAAATGTTTTAAATAAGCACCTTAACTATAAGAAAGAGGGCAAATAAACAACTTATAGTCGTGTTAAAAGTAATAAAAGCAGAGTAAAATAGTATAGCTATTTAGGTTAATAGTTCCTTTAAGTCGGATAAGAATATCTAAGTAATAAATAAAAGACTAGAAATTTCTACAAACATATTAATACTAAAAACTAAAGTTAAACCGTAAAAAGACTAAGAAAGATAAAAAGGCTAAAAAGATCTAAATAACAGTTTAAAAAAGTTAGATTATAATATTATAAAAAAACACTTTAAAAACTAAAAGTATATATACCTTAATAAAGATCCTTATAAGTAATATATATAGCTTATTTATCTTAATGCTAATAAAAGATAACTTTAAACTAAGTAATATATTTATATAATAAAAATTAAAATAGCGGTTTTAAAGAGTTTAAATTTTTTTAGTCTATAAAGATTAAAGTAAGCTTAATTAACGCTATAAAAGAGGAGGCGGACAAAATATACTAAAAATAAAAGCAAGGAGCTCGCTTCTTTATTATATATTTTTAAATCAAAAGTATTATAAAGGGTACTTATAGTAAATACCTATATAACTTTAAGAGCGCTTTATATAGCTTCTATAAGTTATTATTTTATGCTTTAAAATTCTTCTCTAGTTATAGAAAATAAATTTAATATAATAAACTAAAGAAATAAAGCAAAAGGAAACTATACTTTAAAAGTTAACTATTAGACGGTTAAATAAAGTAGAAAAAAGGTAGTATCTATTAAGCTTAAAAGAATAATACCCTTCCTTATAAACTAGCTATAAATTAAAAATTCGTTAAAACTAAAAAGGTTTAAAAAAAGGATAGCCTGCTTTAAAATTTGTAAAAGATTAAGGCTATAATGCTTATAAATTATAATAAGTCTTACGTTCCGGTTTTAAACACTAAAAAATAAATTATACTTATAGTTCCTATACTTAGTATTTTTATAAAAGCCGAAATATAGCGTATAACTAATACCTTACTTATAGTAATAAATGCCTTAAATATTATAGCTATAGATAGTAAGTAATAGGCTATATTAGCTATATATAGACTATAAAAAGCTATAAAAAGCGAAGAGTAATTTCATATGCGTTTCTTAAGAAGTTTTATAAACTTAGCTTTATAAATATACTATTTGTCTTAATATATATTTGTTATATAAGTAATAATAATAAAGAAATTTCTATAAAAAGGATATTCTTAATACGCTTTATATTAAACTAAAGTAATTGTAAAAACTAGAATTATAATTTATAATAAGTAATATAATAATATAAAACTAACTATATATAAAAACACGGGGTTATAAGTTAACTTAAACGGTTTAAAAAGACGAGCCTTAAGACTAATTAATAGTTATAATAAATTAAAAAAGAATAAAGAATTATAAATAAGTTATAAAATAATAAAAATTCTCTTTGTTTAATATAAGCTTTATTTTAAGAATAAGCTACTTTTAGCTTAAAAGGCTATTAGCAACGATTAATATATTTAAAATAAACTATATAAATCTATAATAAGTCGGACTTAATAAAGCTATAATACGAAGTTATACTACTATTTATTATTATAAGGCAGCTATTTAATTTACTTACTATAGTAAGTAATAAGCTAAGTATATAGCAAAAAACGACAAAATAACAAAGCTGCTAGCGAGTTGATTAACTACGCTTATTAAAGGTCTATATAGGCGCAGCCCGGGCTTAATATTAAGCTTAGCCCGTGAAAATTCTACTTATCTTCCCCGCTTACGCCGGGGCGGGGCTAATAAGTCGTCTCTTTTAGCTAGCAGCTATAAGCTTAAGCCGAACGTCGCTTGCTAATACCTTTCGTAGGTCTCGAACTTAAGACCTTTTATTATAGCTTAGTTAACTATAATAGGTTATCTTTAACGGGGCTAAAGTATGTAGTTATACTACTATTTATAGCTGCGGGGTAGCTATTTAATCTACCCGCTATAGTAAGCAGTACGCTAAGCGTACTATAAAAGAAGATAAATTAATTAAGCTGCTAGCTAGTTAATTAACTATGCTTATAAAAGGTTTATATAAACGGAGCCCGGGCTTAATATAAGGCCTAGCCCGTAGTAAAAACAAATAATTAATAGATAGGTATTATTATAAAGGTTTTATAATAAGTTAAGGTTTTATAATAAAGGAATAAGTGTTTTAGCCTTAAGCTTTAAGCGAGAAAGAGGCAAAAAAGAAAAGTTAAGAGTATATAAAAACTTTAGTATAATAAATAGCTACTTTTAGTTTAAATCCCGGCAATTATACTTAACTATATTAATTACTAACTAAAGGTAGCCTTAGATTAAAAAATAGGAGAGTATATCTTAGTTAATAGCTATAACGGCTATATTAATATTAAAGAGAATATTTTATTTTATAAAGATTATAAGGTTAAAAATAGCTTATTATAAAAGGAAATCCGGGTAAACTTTAAGGATTAAATTAACTGTTTAAAAAGGAATAAAAGTAAGTAGTAAAAACTAAATAAAACTATAATAATCTTAATTATAAAAAATCTGGCTAAACTATTAAATAAAGGCTTAATTTTAATTACTAGCATCTTAAACTTATATATTCTTTATAAAATACTAAACCTTAAAATAAGACTAGATTTTAAACTATTTAAAGCAGGGTGAAATAATTATAGCCCGGCTACGATTCTCTATAACAAGTAACATCTATATAAAGTCGTCTTTAAAAATAAGAACTATGCTACTAAAAGAAAAAAAAGAGATATATAAGTCCCGTAATACTAAACTTTTAGCTTTAAGACAGTTATTATACTATATAAAATCCTTATTCTTAATAGTTAAAAAAGCCTACTATAAAGGATTAAAGCGCTATAAATTTATAATAACGTTATAAGTCGACGTAGCTATAACTTAAGAAGGGATTTAAAAGTAAAACAAAGCTTTATAGTCGCTTAAAAGGAAAAGAGCTAAAATTGTTAAAGAGTTAATATAAAGAATAACCTTGCGTTATAATTAAAAGTAGGCCGTAATAATTTTAAAAATCAATATCTTGTTAGTTTTACTAAGGCCTTACAATAATAAAGTCTTTTAGTCTAAGCCCTTATAAGCCTATTTTTAACATATATTATATATAGCCTTAATAATATAATATATCTTAATATTAATATAGGTGTTATACTAAAAGTATATATAAGAGCTAAAAGTAATAATAAGAGCTAAAAGTAATAATAAAAGCTAAAAGTATAAAATAAGAGCTAAAAGTAATAATAAAAGCTAAAAGTAATAATAAGAGCTAAAAGTAATAATGAAATATTTATTTAAGCGGACCTCCCGGCTATTAAAATATTTTTGTATTAACTTTCCGATGTTTAAGCGCTAGTAAATAAGATAGAAACTATTTAAAATAACTATGTTATTATTTCATAGCTTTAAATCATGCTTTTAATAGTATATAGGCTAGTTACTATAAGCCTATATATAAGGTACTAAAGGTTATAAAGTTTATAAGGACTATATATTATCCTTTAGATAATAATCCCCCGTAATAAACTATAAGATTCTTTAATAGCAGAACGGTTCTTTGCTTTTATAACTTAATTAATATACATAAAGGTTTAAAGAAGAATTATAGCTTAAATTAAAAAAAAAAGAATATATTAATATAGTAAGCTTTGTTTTTTTTTTCTTATAGCATAAAAGTCTCTTATAAAAGTGCCGAAAAACCCATTTTTAAGCTTTATTAGTAAAATCCAATAGCTTTAGTAAAAAACACAGCTATAAGTATTTAAGCAGTTTAAAGTAAATTAGCTTAAAAGTAGATTTTTTTTAAAGTTTTTAAGCTAGTTTAAGTTTATTATTATTATAATAAAAAAAATAAGCAAACTAAAATACTATATAATAGCTATAAAGTTTTATAAACACTAAGCTATAAAATAGCTAACGCTTATATAAGTTATAAATAAAATAACATTTATACTAATAGTAGTTATTCTTTTATTAATAAAGTAAAGCTAGTTTTATACGCTATTATATATATTTATATAGAGCTTACTTTAATAGTAATAAAGATAATAAACTTTTATTTCGTTCTTTACGCCTTATAAATTAACTAGAAATTACTATAGTAAGCAAATAAAACGGAATTAAGACTATAGACGACTTTTAATACAAGTATAAAATATATTAAGAGTAAGTACCCTTACTAAGTCGTATTTCCTTTAGAGCCTTATTTTTATAAATCTTTTATTTATAAGCCTTAAAAAAATCTTTAATTCCTTTAAAGGTAAAAAAGTACATAAAAAAGTAAGAAATTATAAGTAGAATAAAAAAAAGTTATAAAAAAGCTTATATTATTTCCGGAAAAGTCCTAGGCTATAATAATAATATCTTAAATATTCACTTTACTTACTTTATCTTTTATTAAAACTATAACTTTATTAGTAATAAGTAGATTCTTTTAGCGCTAGTTTAAACTAAACTTTAAACTTAAGCATAGCTAAGAATAATAAAGACTTATATAGACTTTATAGTTTACTTTAAGGGCTTTTATACTATTAAGTATAATAAAATAAAAAGATTATAGCTTATTATAAGTCAGCTTTAATAAGGCTAAAGTAGAAGTTATACTACTATTTATTACTATTAAGAAGGCTATTTTTAAACGTAAAGAAGGCCTGTTTTAACTGTTTAGTAAAAAAGCATTTTTATATAAAAAGTTAGCTTATAAATAAAAAGGCACGAAGAAGTAATTAAGTAGTAAACATTCTATATTATTATTTTATTAGATATTTAATAACTTATATATAATAAGGATTAATTTTAAATAAGTAAGGAACAACAAATAGTCTTATTAATAACAATAAATAATAAATAGTTCTTATTAAAAAGAAGGTTTATAAAATGTCCGTATAAAGTCTATATACTTAAAAGTAAAATAGCGTTTAATTTATATATAGCTTAAAAATTTAAAAGAAGCTTTAAAAAGGCTTAAATTAAAAAAAGACTTAAAAAGGGTCTTAATATTATAACTACTACTACTACTACTACTTTTTTTAAGTATAGTATGTTTACTATAATATTAAAGAATAAATATAATACTATTTAATTAAGCTACTAAGTTAAATAGCGGTAAAGTAAAAAAAGATAAATAAACTAAGTATTACGGAATTTAAACGGCCACGCCTAGACTCCTTACTTTACTTTAAAGAGCCTTATAAAACCTTGCGATAAGAACGCTTAAAGTACGTACTATAAAGGCTTGCTTAAGGAGATATAACGGATATTATAAGTCGAACCCCGCTAAGGTTTTTAAGATATAACTATAAAGGCTTAAGAGCCTATCTAATTATAGTTTATAACGTTTTTAACTATAAAAGATACTATAAAAACTATTAAGCGGATTCTATTAATATCTTAAAGGAATATTTAAGGATTTACGCGGGATATCCTAACTATAGTTTAACTTATGTTTAGCTATAAAGGCACTTTAAAAGATATAGAATAGACTTTATCGCGATTTAAAGGGATATTTAAGGATATTTAAAAGATTTCCTTAATTATAGTTTATAGTATTTTTAATTAAGCTTATGCTTAGTTTATTAAGTAAATTTTTAAGGATATTTATAGTTTATCTATATATTAATAATAAATAAAGGGATAGTATAGTTAAAGATCCTGAAAATTAGCTTAAAGAACTAAGTATAAAGTAGCTAGCTATACTTTAAAGAAAGGATAAGCTTTAAACTATTTTTAAACCTTTATATATATTTACGTGCGGTAATTAGTTTATTATACCGGCTTAATTAGTAGTAATTAGTTTATAGTCCCGGCCTTAACTAGCGGTAATTAGTCCGCGCCTTATCCTTTTATCGTTATGCTATAAGGCGTAGTACTAAGCTACAAACTACTTAATTACCTACGCTTTAAAGGGGCTATATAAACATAGCCCGGGCTTAGTAGTAAGACTAGCTTATAATAAAGCAATATAAGAAGTTTTTAAAATTAAATAAAAATAAATAGTTAAGAGTTTTATTTTTAATTTATTTAATTTTAGTTGTATAAAAGAAGTTATAGAAACATTGCGAAGGAAACTATAACTTAAAACAAGCACTTAAATTAAGCGGCCTTTAAACTTTATATAAAACGCTATATAATTAGTAATTTATTAAGCTATAAGATATTATACTACGGGTTATATTGCTAGCTTATATTAATATAAAGATAAATACGTTATTATAATAGCGTAAATTCTGCTTAAAAGGAAACTTATAAGAGGAAAATAAGTAAAGTAAGTTATATTAAAAGAGTGTAATGTTTTAAAATAAAATTAGTTATATATCTCCTAAGTTATAATATAACTTTCACTTAAAAGCTATAATAATAAAGGTTTATCTCTTTTAAATAAATTGCAAATTATAATAAGTAATACGTAAAAAAAAACCTTTTTATAAGCTAGTATAAAGTACTATAAAAGTGATACTTAATATATATTAAGCTAAAGTTAATATATATAGCTATAAATAGTCTTAATTAAAGTAATTATATAACTAAGTCTTAAGATTTTAACCTAAAGCTTAAATAGATTTATTTTGTAAAAATAATTAAGATTAACTAAAAGGTTAGTTAATAAGGCAAAGGGATAGTAAAGGAGGGAAATCCTTATACTAGCTTTTCTTATAAGTAAATAAAGATCTTAGTTAATCCTAAAATTTACCTTAGCTAATATATTATATAACTAATATCTTACTAAAGTTTAATAGCTTCTTCTAAGCTAATAAAAGACGAATATAAACTTAGGACTAGTAAAGGATAAGCGGAAAAGTCTACTTTGCAGCCTGGAGAGGAATAATTATAATCCGGCGGACCGGAATAACTATAATACGCCGGAACGGCATAATAATAATCTGGCTAATACCTCTCCGTACTTATAAAAGACTCTCTTTTCCCCTCTTTTTCTTAGCTAAAACTTAGACTTTTAAGCAATTTATATTTACTCTTCTTACTACCTTTATCCTCTTATACCTTAGTGCCTTCCTCTATTTTATACTTTTAGTAAGACTAATAAGCTTAAGAATAATAAAGCTATTATTTAGCATAAAAATATTCTTTACGTAAAATATTAATTTTTAAAGTCTAAAAAAAACCTTTTTATAAAATTTAAAAGGATATTACTTAAGCGCGCAAGCAAACTATGATATAATAAGTAAGTATATTCCTCTTATAGTTGTAAATTATTAAACTTTATATTTTCTTTTTAAAAAAAGCTTTTTATTCCGCTTTTAAAAAAAGAATAACCCTTTAAGTATAATAATAATAAGAGAATTGATAATACTCATTCTATTAAATACATATTTAAGATTGAAAACTTTAAAGATTGTTTAAATGTCTTAGCTATTAGCTATTATATCTTATTAAGAGTACTTTTTTAAATGAAATATAGTGTTAAAATATATAAAAATAAAATCTTAATATAATTAGAATATAGTAATAACTAATAATAACTATATATAGTATAATAATAATAATAACAAAGCTTATATAAAAACAAATATTATATAAAGACATATAATATTAATTAACGATAAAAGAATTAATATAGTTTAAAAATATATAACTATAATTAATATAATATAAGAAAACAAAACTATAAACCTTAAAGCAAAAACTAAAAGCTTAAGAGATAATTAAAAAGCTACTTATAATTTATAAAAAGAAAATCTATTAAATAACTTAAAAGGTATTATATAATAATACTTTAAGGATAAAAATAAGATTAAGAAAAATAGGAATAACAAGAATAATTTATATTAAGACTAAGAGTATTTAAAAGGTACTATTAAGTTAAAGCACCTTAAAGAGTAAATATAATATTAAAGACGTTTAAAAGGTACTATTAACTTAAAATACCCTAAGAATTATAATAGAAAATAGTTAAAGGGATTTTAAAAAGATACTATAAAGAGTTTATGCCGCCGCTTAAAAAAACGCTATTATAAAAAGGTAAACAAAACTACGAAATAAACTTAAAGGAATCCTTTAAGCTTTAGTTCTAAAAGATTTAAAACTTAAATAAAAAGTATTTAAACTATTTTAAAGAATATATTAATAAAAACCTTTAAAAAGGTTATATAAAGAAGTTTTTATTATAATATAAAGCTTTTTAATTCTTTATTTTAAAGAATAATAAAAAGAAGAAAAAGAACTTAACTTTATATTAACTTTTAAAAGATAAATAACGATTTAATAAAGAATTAAACTTTATTACCTTTTAAAAGCAATATAAGGAATAAATTAGTTAATAGGTAGTAATATATAAAGGTTAACTATAAATATACTTTTAGCTAAATATATATTTAAGAAAAAGACGTTTTTAAAATAGCTTTTAAAATATAATACAAGCTATATAAACTTTTTATTATACTATTAAGAGGGATTAATAAACTAATAACCTTAAAGGAAGCATTTAGTATTTTATTTAAACTTAAATAAGATTAGTTTTATATAGCCTATTTATAGAATATTATTATTAGCTTTAATATACTAAAGTAATATTATAAAGAGTCTATATACTACTAAAAGCGTGAAAAAGCTATTTTATATACTTTACTAAAAAAGCATAGCTTATATATTAAAAAGGAGAATTCTTAAGTTAGATATTTATTCTTTCTTATATAAAAGTAAACCCTTAAAAGATGTTTTATAATTTAATATTAGCTAATTCCTATAAATATTCACAAATTTTAAAGCTTTATAAAATATATAAATTGTTATAAGAAGTTTATATTCAATGTTTTAAGGACAATTATACTTATTTTATTAATATTTAAAAAAGGCAAAAGTAAAACTTGTTTAGTAAAACTTAAAAGCTAAAAAGCCTTTTAAAAGATTTAGGGATTCCTTTTATAAACTATTTTATTAAATACTAATAATATAAAAAACTCTTTAAAGTTAAAACCTAATATTTTAAATTCAATATTTAGTGTATAATTAAGGTAGTACGATAAAATACGATTTTTAAGCTTTTCTCTATTTATTTTAAAACGCTATTACGTAAAATAGCTTATTGCTCTATTTATAACATAGAATTATGAATAATAATTAATGCTTTTAAGGAATCTTTTAATATATCTTAAGAAATAAAAAGAAGTTAAAGGTATATACTAACTATAAAAATATTTGTTATTTCGCTAAAACGTAGGAGTAAGATACTAAGTAAAGAGTATAAGTCGAATTTCTTTTACAATTAAATTATAAAATTATTTATAAGAAAGGTAGTAAAAGAAAACTAAGCTAATATAATTAATTTAAAAGTAAACTTCTATAATTAAAAAAGAGTTTTAAAAAGGCCCTTATTACTCTTTATTAATAACAAAAAATAAAGGTTTAAGAGGTTATATATACTTTTAAATGTATAACAATATTTTATTACTTAAAAAATACTTATAAATGCTTAAAAAAGTTTAAAGAATTATAGAAATTTTAAGTTAAAAGGGAATTTAGCTTATTATTAAGATAATCTATTTTTAACCTTTAAGACTAAGTAATTAGTAATACTATATTTTAAAGAATACTTTTTATATAGGTATTAAATGCTATGCTTTACTATATAAGAACAAGGGGACAGGGCGCGGACTAATTACCGCTAATCGGGGCTAGTATTACGGACTAATTACTACGAGTTAAGCTAGTATAACAGACTAATTACAGCATATAAATATATATAAGGGTTTAAAAATAGTAAAAAGCTTATCTATTCTTTAAAGCATAGCTAGCTACTTTATACATAGTTCTTTAAGCTAATTTTAAGGATCTTTAACTATACTATCCTTTTATTTATTGTTAGTATATAAATAAACTATAAATATCTATATAAAATCGCTTAATAAACTAAGTATAAGCCTAGTTTAAAACACGATAAACTATAGTTAAAAAAATCCCTTTAATATCCTTTAATATCCTTTAAAAATCGCGGTAAAGTTTATCCTATATCTTTTAAGGTGCTTTTATAGTTAAAAATAGGTTAAACTATAGTTAAGATATCCCGCGGAAATCCTTAAATATCCGTTAAAGATACTAGCGGAATCTACTTAGTAGTTTTCATAGTGTTTTTTATAGTTAAAGATATTATAAACTATAATTAAGTAAGCTCTTTAGCCTTTATAGTTATATCTTAAAAACCTTAGCGGGGTTTAATTAGTAATATTTATTATATCTTCTTAAGCGAGCCTTAATAATATATACTTTAAGCGTTCTTATTGCGGGGTTTTATAAGGCTTTTTAAAAGTAAAGTAAGGAGTTTAAGCATAGCTATTTAGATTTTATAATAACTTCTTTAAGTAAGAAAGAAAAGCTAATATCCTTATTAGTATAAAGAAAGAATAAAGTAAAAGGGGTGCTAAGTAATAGCTTTATAGTAGCGTCTTTATATTATATTAGTAGTATACTATCTTTATCCTTTTAATAGTCTTTTCGGTTTATCCGGCCGATAATAGCTAAGTAGCTTAAGATAGTTAGTAGGCGGCTTTTATTATAAATCCTTACCTTTTATTTAATCGTGCGTCTTTATCTTTATTTAAAATTAGCACGTTTAGCTAAAACTTATAGTAAAGTTTTTTAACTTTCCTTTAAGGCGTACGTTTAAGCACTTATTAAGTAGTAAGGAGTCTTTATACTAAGAAATATTTAAATTCCCGCGCGGGATATATTATAAAAAACTAGCTTTATTTAAGCCTTATCTTATATTATTATCTTACTTACTTTTTACGCTATTTTTAATCCTCCGCTAAATTTCCTATACTACTTATTAGCTTTATAAGCCGCTTATAAGCAAGATATTATATTTTACTTACTACCGCTATTATAGTTATCTCTTGCTTTTTATCGCTAGGCTTTTTAACTTATTGTCGTTTTTATATAGCGCTATTACTTATATCTTTTCGCTAACTTCCGCGCGTTTAGCTATTAAGAAGGTATTAAAGTAAGGGTAAGCTATCTTATTAATATTAATAAGTATAGTTAATACTAAAGTATTAAATATTTATATTCCCGCTTAAAAGCGGGTAATAAGGTTCTTAATAGCCTTAGTACTTAACTCTTCGCTTTTAAAGTTCTAAATATACTTTATAGTCTTAAAAAACCTCTTTATAAAAAAGGTCTTAAAGGTAAAAATATAAAGTATATAGTTAGGACGCTTAATAAAGCAAATATTAAAGCCTAAGAATATTATTATATAAGTTAAAGTTAAGTCGCGTTTAAACTCTTTATAGGCCTATAAGTAAAACTTAGCGTAGTTTATAGATAGGCGGAAACTCTTAATTTTTATAATCTTATTATAAAAGTATAAGCCTATAAAGCTAAGCTTATTAAGGATTATATTAGTTATTACTAGCGGCCCTTATAAGATTAGGCGGCGGGATATATCGCGAGGCTAGTTATCGCTATCTTTTTTAGTTAAGAAGAGACGGCGGATAAACTATAGTAAGGCGCTTATATGCCTTTATATAGCTAGGCTAAGTATAGCGGTAAGTAAAAAAAGCGTTCGCTAAGTAAGACTAAATAGGTCTTTAAGGCTTATAGCGGCTATAAGCTAAAAGGGGGATTTTATAGCGCGGGCTAGACCGCGTATAAAGTAAAATAAGGTTTTAGCTATAATACCTTAAAATACCGCTATAAACCTAGCTATAAACTTATAAAGCTTAGCTTTAAATATATAGTTAAGGATAGCGCGGACGTCGTTTTAGACGTTTAGTTAAAGCGGGTTCCCGCTAATTATAGCGGCTATTATAAATCTTAAGACTATAGCGAGGTTAGCTAACTTAAAAGCGTAAAGTATTAGCTAGTTCTTTTACTAATAAAGATTTCTAGCTATACCTTAAAAAATATATAGGCGGTAAGGGCTTTAAAATAGTTAAAGCTAAGTAAGAGGAATAGCTAAGTTTCTATAAAACCGGCTATTTAAACTACGCTATAGTATAAGGCTAAGAGGCGTGTCGTTTAAGTTAAGTATTTAAAAAGAGTTATATAAGCAATCTCTTATAGTGCTATAATTTATATTAAATCTATTAGCTTAAGCGCGGCTATAAAAAGCGGCGTAGGTTTATATAGAAGCTTAAACTTAAAGGTTTTAACTCTCGCTAAAGGACTTAAGGCTATAAAGGATAGCCGCCTTATTTTTATAAAGCTTAAGCGCCTGCTTATATCCTTTATATTAAAAGCATAAAGGCTAATAAAAAAGCGGGCTAAAGAAGTAGTTATAAACTAGCCAGTCTTAGCTATAAGAGATATTAAACGATAAAGGGACTTAAAACGGGAGTATAAGGATTATAGGCTTAAGGTAAAAAAGGTTATATATATAGGAGTAAGTAAGGTTATAGCGGGCTATAGCTAGCGGTAAAGGGAAATATAATTATAAAAAGAAAAAAGGAAAGGAAAGAGGGTAAGTATCGGAGAGAATTAAAATAAGTATATTATAAGGCTAAAAAGGCCTTATTACTTAAGGTAAACGGCGGTATATTATTCTTAAAAAAGCTAATTACCTTAAGCATAGTAAGTTATAGTTTCTTATAACTTATAGTAGCTTTTAAGACTAATACTTAAGCTTAACCACTTAATTCTCTTAGTTAAAAAGTTTTATATTAAGTTATAAAGGCCGCGTATTATACTCTCGTTTAAACTACTTAAGTAGCTAACTTCTTTTATAGCCCTTTAAAGGCTTTTACGATCTTTAGTAAGAAGACTGCTTTTTTATTTACTTATAAGTTATAGCTACTTAGCTAGCCTTTTTAAGTTATAAGGAACTTTTTTTTTTAGCTTTCCGCCGCCTTTTTTATTATACGGCTTTATAAGATTCGTTTTACTTTTTACTTATTTAAGTAAGGTATCCTTTTATCTTAAACTAAGCTTAAGCGTATAGCTAGCTTATTTACTAAGCGTAGTTATACTATTAAAATAACTAAATAAATATTTAGAGACCTTTTTATATTTAGCTAGTATTTAAGCTATTTTACTTTAGCGGTAATTTTAAACGGGCTAGTGCGTTTTTTTTAAAGCTTCGCTTATCTACTATCTACGATATAATAGCCCTTACTAAGCTATAGCTAGACTTAATTACTAAGCATAATTTTTAGCGGGCGGTATTTCTTATTATATCTATCCTTTATAGCAGCTTAAATATATACGATAGCTAACTTAGCTACTTCCTATAAGACCTCTTACTTTTATAAGTATAAGTAGTTATTAAAGAACTAAAGGCTATTTTTATTCTTATCTTTATAATAAGCTTATTAAAAGCCGTGTAAATTACTAAGAAGAAGGAATTATTAAGGCTAAACTAAAAGGCGATTAATATATTAATTTAGTATAGGTCTAGGAAATTAGCGGAAAAGAATCGTAGCGCGATTTTTACGGTTTAGTTTCGCCTTTTTAATAAGCTATTAGTTTAAGAGTACTAAGCAGTATATATAAAAAGCTTTAATCTAAAAGCTTACTATAAAGTCTATTAAAATACTAAGGTAAACTTTATATCTTAGTTAGAGATTATTCTTTTTAAAATCCTTTAATTAGCGCGGAGTAGCTTAGTATATAATACCTATACTTAGTCTTCCGCTATAAATTAATTATTGCTTAAAATAAGGAGATATATTTTTAAGAATTTATAAGTTATAGTTAGTAAGGTATTAAAGAAGTTCTTTATAGGATCTTTTTATAAGGATTATTTAGCTTAAACTACTAAGAGCTTAGTAATAAAGTCTATCGCTATTATATAATATAAAACTAATAAGCTTTAAATCGGGATAAGCTACTTTATTATTTTACTTTAGTTAGTTTAGTTATAATAATAACTATTATAGCTATCTATAACTTTATCTATATATTTACTAAACTATAAAATTAAGAAGCTCTTAAATAGATCTTACTATATATAAGTACGGCTAGTATAAAAATATTTAGCGTAAGCGTTTTTAACGATCTCTTTAATATAAGTCTTAAGAATATATAGTCTTTAGCGTCTATTATTCTCTATAAAGTATAATAACCCTTACGACTAAAGGAATAAGAGTTTAAAGATACTATCTTTATCGCTAAGCTATATTATAATTTTTATTTTATATATATCCTTTATATATCCGTTAATTATTTTTTAGCGGAGCGGTAATTTAATTAATGCTTTTATATAAAGGAATACGCGGTTTATTATCTTATCTTCTTAAATACGTTTTAATTCCCTGTCTTAGTTTAAGGATACCGGCTTATTATCTTAGTCCGGCAAACGTAAAAAAGTGTTTAGTATAACGTTTTTAACGCTTAGGATATAGCATACCTTAAGCGGTAATTAGCTTAAGTATTAAGATATAAAGACTAACTTATTATTAGATTTTATACTAATAAAGAATTAAGATTTTTAGTATACGATTCTATAAGTACTTATATAGTTAGTAAAGATAACTACTTATAGCGTTCTTATAAATAGTATTATAGTACGTAACTTATAAACTACTTATATTAAACTAGCTACTTTAAGTATTTTAAGCTAATATTAAAGTTCTTTGCCTTAAAGGGCGCGGCTTTAGTAAATAATAAGCTAGACCTTAGTTTAGGCTAATAGCATCTTTTTATCTTATTCCGTGCTTTCCTTTAAGTAAAAAGCTATAGCCGCTACTTTATATTCTTAAGATATATTAATCTAAATAAATCGTTATTAAGCGGGGTTAAAGTAGTAAATTATTTAAGGCTTAGTAAGTTTTTTAGTTAAAATCGTAAAGGCCTTTTCTTCTTAAAAAGTAAGCTAAAAAGCGGCTTTTATAGCATATTAAGCTTATTCTTAGCCCTTTAAAGGGACTCATTTTTTTTATCTTCCTTAAAGTAGCTTTATCTTTTATTTTTATAAGATATTAACTTCCTAAGTAAAATATAAGACTATATAGTATAGTTACTTAATAAGGCTAATTTAATTTTAAAGCTATTAAAGGTTCTTTAAAAACGCGATATCTTTTAAGGCTTATACGCTATTATAAAATCTAAACGGCTACGCCCGGACTCCTTACTTTACTCTTTATAAAGCCTTATAAAACCCTATAACGGGAACGCTTAAAGCACGCACTAAAAAAGCTCGCTTAAGGAGATAAGATAAATATTACTAATCGGACCCCGCTAAAGTCTTTAAGACACTATTATAAAGGGTTAAGAGCCTACTTAACTATAGTTTATAACGTTTAACTATAGTTTATAACGTTTAACTATAGTTTATAACGTTTAACTATAGTTTATTACGTTTAACTATAGTTTATAACGTTTAACTATAGTTTATAATATCCTTAACTAAAAAAGATACTAGAAAAACTATTAAGCGGATTCCGCTAATATCTTTAAAGGATATCTAAAGATTTCCGCGGGATATCTTAATAATAGTTTAACTTATTTTTAACTATAAAAGCACCTTAAAAGATATAGGATAAACCTTATCGCGATTTTTAAAGGATATCTAAGGATATTTAAGGGATTTCCTTAACTATAGTTAATAGTATTTTTAACTAAGCTTATACTTAGTTTATTAAGCGATTTAATAAGGATATTTAAAGTATATTAATATACTATAAATAGTATAGTTAAAGACCTTTAAAATTAGCTTAAAGAACTAAGTATAAAGTAGCTAGCTATACTTTTAAAAATAAATAAGCTTTTTACTATTTTTAAACCTTTATATACGTTTATATATAGTAATTAGTTTATTATACTAACTTAACTAATAGTAATTAGTCCGTAGTACTAGCTTTAACTAGTAGTAATAAGTTTATAGTACCGGCCTTAATTAATAGTAATTAATCGGCGCCTTATCCCCTTATCCTTATACTATAAAGCGTAGTAAATAATAGTAATTCCTACTTATCTAAACGGAAATCCTTTAAATATCCGCTAAGCTAAAAGCGACTATATCGCACGAATTAAGTACTTATCCTATTAAAAGTTAAATACTAAACGATATTTTCTTTAATAAGAAGCTCTTATTAGCTTTTAAGTCTAACTTTAATAATAAATACCTCTTCCTTAATACGCTTATAATAAAACTTTAAGATAAGTATACTATAAAAGCGGAAGAGGCTATAGCCTATTAAGTATATTAGTTTAATAATCTCCTTTACCCTTTTTTAAGGTATTATACTATAATAACTTACGGAGCTAAATAAGATATAAAATAAGTCTTACTTAGCTAAAGTAAGACTATTACCTTTAATAAGGCAATTAGCTTTTAAAATACTAATAAAGAATAAACTATAAAACGATAAAACCTATATAATTAAGTAAACTAAATTTAGTATTACTAAAATAAATTAATTATCCTTTAAATAAAAGAAGTAAGAATAAGCTAACTTTAAAACTATCTAGCTTCTTACCCGCTAAATACCCTCCGGATTAAGCTTATAATAAAGTTACTTTTTCCTTAAGATAATAAGCTTAGCGGATATTTTTACTATATACTACTAATAAAGTTTAGCTTAAGGGCTTAAACCGGAAATCCGCCTTAAAAGATACTTAGTAGTTTCTTAGTTTAGTATTACCGTTTAGCTTTAGCCGCTATAGCCGCGTTTATTAAGGCATTTTCGGGACTCTTAATTAATAAAAACGAGCCTCTTATACTAAGGGCCTTATAGCGCACCGAATTCCGGGACGCGTATAAGATAAAAGGTTAAGCGCTTAGTAAGAGTATTAAGACTAAAACCTTAATAATAAGTAATAAGGACGCGATAAGCAATACCCTTAGCGGGCTAAACTTATTTATACTAAGCGCGTAAATACTAAGACTAAGTATAGCCTTAAGCCCCTTAATAAGAATAATAGTAATATAAAACGAATAATTCCTTAATCTCCTTTAAGCACTAAGAAAAGAAAACGCGCTTACTAAGCCTTAAGAAAAACCTTAATTATAAGCTAAGGATATAAAGAGATTTAACTTATTAAAACCTTTAAAAGCATCCTTTAATAAAGTCTAAGAAAATAATAAAGCTAGTACGTTTTAAGGAGTAGACCGTTTTATTAACTTTATCCGCTAAAACGCTAATAAAAGTAAGGCCTATATAAAAAAATTAACTATTTAATTGCCCTTTTTCCTTTAAAGAAGTATAGCGGAATAGTATTTTAAGGACCTTTTAAAACTATAATAAAAAGAACTTAGCAAGCTTAGCGTTAAACTAAGCTAATAAATCTCCGCTTTATAAAAATAGTTTAAAATCCGATTAAATATAGCGATATAAGCACTTAATAAAAAGCGCTTTACTATTAAAAATATAGTAGTAAAATCTAACTTTAAGTCTTAAATATCGCGCTTATAATATAAAGCTAAGGCCGCGCTTTATTAGCTATACTACTAAATTATAGTAATTTATTAAAAGCTAGACGTTTACTTATAAGAATCCTTATAACGTTTAGTAAAAAACGAGAATATTAATAGATAAATAAATAAATATAAGGAAATACTTTCTTACTTATAAGTTTAATATACTTAAGGATTTTAAAAGTACTTATTAATAAAAAAAAATAAGTCTAACTTATAAAAAGGCGAGGGCTAACTAGCTATACTTTATATATACTTAAAAGATAGTTTAAGACGCCTTAGCTATTTATTAAAGGCTTATTAAGGCTAAGGGTTATGTTCTTAAACTGCTTAATAAAGGCGGATATACTATAAGCCTTATAGCACTTACTAAGTTAAAGGAGAAATCCGCTTAAATAGGTAAGAATATAAGCTAAGGTCTTTTAGCTTAAAAGAAAAAGGACCTTTAAGACTATATACTCGCTAATACTAAAGCTAAAATAAGCATACCTCGGAATTAAAAAAAGAACTATAGTAAAGACTAATAACTATTTAAAGGATAAAGAGTATAATATAAAAAGAGCTTAATTAAATATTATTAAAAGCTTAAAGAAAACCGCAATCTATATTATAGAAAACTTAGTATAGGAGGCCGATAAAGCGTGCGGATTTTATAGCGAAGCATTCCCCTTAAAGAAAAAGCTTTATTAATACGTTAAAGATAAACACCCCCTTAACCTTAACTAACCTATTGCTATATAAAGATATAGCTTAGTATAGTAAGTAGTTATTTAAAAGCTATAAAGCGTTTAAATAGTTAAAGCTTCCTTTAACGTTTAGCTATTAAACCTTAATAGGCTGTTACGATTTACTTACGCACGCTAACTAATTTATAAAAAAGAAAAGCCTAGGATAAGTATTAAAGCCTATATAGATATTAAGGCAAACCGAAGCCTTATTTAAGCTAACTTAATAAAGACCTTTTAAGATATAACTATAAACTCCTCTTAATAAATTCTTATTTAAGGAGTAAGAAGGATAGCTGCCGTTAAATAAGCGGAATTTACTATATATATACTAAGAAGGCTAAATAGCAGCCTCGTAGTCGTAAAAGTAAAGATCGGCGCCTAAATAATAAAACGCTTAGCGGCTAATATATTACTTAACTAAGACTTTTTAGTTCCTTATAAGGAAGACCTTATTAACTTTATATTAGTCCTATAGATTAAGGCCTATAAAGGGATTAAAGCTAAAGTTAAGATAGTTTAACTAAGACTAGTAATATATAAATAGGTAATCTACTTAAGTACTACGATAATTTTAGCTAGTTTTAGCTACGCCTTACCTATATAAGTCCGGGCGCTACTATTAAGGCGTAATATAATATTTTTCCCCGATAACTTTAAGCTCGCCCGGATAATAATATAGGATTATAAAAGCTTTATAGCAATAAACTCTTCTTAAGAACTACTAGTACTCCGCTAAGGCTAAAGGGTAAGGATAATTATAAACCTTAATAAGTAGTTTTAACTATATAAGGAGGTTGATACTACTGCCCCCTTAGCGGAAGCTCTTATAGAAAATCTAAATAAAATAGACCTTACTAAAGACTTCCTATAAGAGGATCTTATAGCAAACTATAAACTTAAAATCGGCCGAACTAAGGACCTACTTAAACTTACTATTAATAAAGGCGTCTAGATCTACGCTAAAGACTTAAAATATATATTAAAAGTCTAAGATATCCTTTAATCGTTTCCTTACCTTTAAAAGGATAAAGAAGTAGTATATATAGATAAATTTAAATATATACGTATTCCTTTAGTAAAAGGATAGTAATATTAATAAGTTATATTAAGATTATGCTTATTAAGCATTAAAGATAAGAAGGTCGTAAATACGATATTTAGCTAGCTAACCGTATAAGGCCGATTAAAATAAGTTTATAAGCTAACCTTATTTATAGCGCCGGTATTTATAGTATAAAAGATAGTAAACGGAAAGGAAAAAGGATAAGTAGTTATAGACTTATAAGGGATTAACGCTATTACTACCTTAAACGCTTACTTAATACCCCTTTAAAGTAATATAATTAAACGCCTTTAAGGAAAGAAGTTTATTAGTATAGTAAACATATAATCGTTTTTTTACTAGTTCTTAGTTTATTAAGACTATTAAGAAAGGTTTATAGTTATAAGCTATCGTAGGCTAAAAAGATTACTAGTAATACTTATACGCTTTAAGAACTCCTTAGTATATATTTAAAGGTTTATTAATAACGTCTTCCGAAGATATTAAAAATACGCGGCGGCCTATATTAATAATATTGTTATCTACTTTAATACGGCCGAAGAATACCTTTAATATTTAAAGGCCGTATTCCGCGCCTTTTACGACTATAATATTACTTTATTTAGACTAAAGTCTTTCTTAGTATACCTATTTATATAGCTCCTTAGATTTAAGGTAAACGCTATTAGCTTAATAAATATAAATAAACGCGTATAAGCCTTAAAGGATATCGCGTTTTTAAAGAACCTTTAATAGCTTAAGAAATAGATCGGTCTTACTAAGTAGCTATGCTATATAGTCCCGTATTTCGCTAAGGAAGTCGACGTCTTATAAAAACGAAAAACGGAGCTACTTTAAGTAAGACGGGAAGAAGGAGTCCTCTTAAGGGGCTAAGGACGGGCTTAATATACCGTAAAAGCCGCTTTCTAGCTTACTTTAAAAGAAGAAAAGGCCTTCGCGATTTTAACTAAGAAACTTACTTAGCTTTAAACGATTTACTACTTTACCCCCGCTTAATAACTATTAATTTAAATTAATATATCCTAAGAATATAAAGTAGCGGCTATAGCTTTTTACTTAAAAGAAGGCATAGAATAGGATAGAAAGACGCTACTAGCCTAAACTAAGGTCTAGCTTATTATTTACTTAAGCCGCGCCCTTTAAAGCGGAGAACCTTAATACTAGCCTATAAAACTTAAACTAACTAGTTTAGTATAAGTAGTATATAAGTTACGTACTATAGTACTATTTATAAGAACGCTATAAGTAGTTGTCTTTATTAACTATATAAGTACTTACGGAATCGTATACTAAAATTCCTTATTCTTTACTAATATAAAATCTAATAATAAGCTAGTCCTTATATCTTCATACTTAAGCTAATTCTAACTTAAGGTATACTATATCTTAAGTATTAAAAATATTATGCCGGACGCGCTCTTACGTTTACTATATTAAAACGATAAGCCGATATCCTTAAACTAAAAAGGGGAATTAAAATATATTTAAGAAGATAAGATAACAGACCGCGTGTTTTTTTACGTAGAAGTATTAATTAAATTGCCGCTTTACTAAAAAATAATCGATAGATATATAAAGGATATATAGTAAGTAAAACTTTTAGCATAGCTTAGCGATAAGGATAATATCCTTAAACTCTTATTCTTTTAGTTATAAAAGTTACTATACTTTATAGAGAATAATAAACGCTAAAGACTATATATCTTTAAGACTTATGCTAAGAAGGTCGTTAAAAACGCCTACGCTAAATATTTTTATACCGGCCGCACTTATATATAGTAAGATCTATTTAAAAGCTTCTTAATTTTATAGCTTAGTAAATACGTAGATAAGGTCGTAGATAGCTACGATGCTTACTACCGCAACTAAACTAACTAAGGTAAGACGCTAAAGTAGCTTATCTTAATTTAAAGCCCGCCGCTTTTATATTATATAATAGCGATAGACTTTATTATTAAGCTCTTTATAGTTAAAGCCGAATAATCCTTATAAAAAGATCTTATAAAGAACTTTTTTAATACCTTATAAAGTATAACTAATATATTCTTAAAAATATATCTTCTTATCTTAAGTAATAATTAGTTTATAGCGGAAGATTAAGTATAAGCGTTATAGACTAAACTACTTCGCGCTAACTAAAGGATTCCGAAAGGGATAATCTTTAACTAAAATATAAAGTTTACTTTAGTATTTTAGCAGACCTTTTAATAAGCCTTCGGATCGAAGCTTTTTATATTTACCGCTTAGTACTTTTAAACTAATAGCTTATTAAAAAGACGAAACTAAACTAAAGAAATCGCGCTACGATTCTTTACCGCTAATTTCTTAAACTTATACTAAACTAATATACTAATTGCCTTTTAGTTTAGCTTAAATAATTCCTTCTCCTTAGTAATTTATACGGCTTTTAATAAGCTTATTATAAGGATAACAATAAATAATAGCTTTTAGTTCTTTAATAACTACTTATACTTACGAAACTAAGAGGTCTTATAAAAAGAAGCTAGGTTAGCTATTACTTATGCTTAAGCCGCTATAAAGGATAGATATAATAAGAAATACTGCCCGCTAAAATTTAAGCCTAGCGATTAAGTCTAGCTATAGCTTAGTAAAGGCTATTATATCGCGGATAGCAAACTAATAAAGCTTAAAGAAAGACGTACTAAGCCGTTTAAAGTTACTACTAAAGTAATATAGCTTATATACTAACTAAATATAAAAAGGTCCCTTAATATCTATCCGGTTGTTTTAATAGCATAACTACGCTTAGCGGATAAGCTAGCTATATACTTAAGACTAGTTTAAAATAAAAGGATACTTTACTTAAATAAGTAAAAAGTAAAACGAATCTTATAAAGCCGTATAATAAAAAAAGGCGGCGGAAAGCTAAGGAAAGAGTTCCTCGTAGCTTAAAAAGGCTAGCTAAGTAGCTATAACTTATAAGTAGATAAAAAAGCGGTCTTCTTACTAAAGATCGTAAAAGCCTTTAAAAAGTATAAAAGGAGTTAGCTATTTAAGTAGTTTAAACGAAAGTATAACGCGCGGCCTTTATAACTTAATACGAAACTCTTTAACTAAGAGAATTAAGCGGTTAAGCTTAGATATAAGACCTAAAAGCTACTATAAGTTATAAGAAACTATAACTTATAACGCTTAAGGTTATTAGTTATTTTAATAATAATATACCGCTATTTACTTTAAGTAATAAGGCTTTTTTAGCTTTATAGCATACTTATTTAAATTCTCTCCGCCGCTTACCTTCTCTCCTTTCCTTTTTTTCTTTTATAACTATATTTCCTTTTACTACTAGCTATAGCCCGCCGTACCTCGCTTACTCTTATATATATAACCTTTTTTTACTTTAAGCTTATAATTCTTATACTCTTATTTTAAGTTTCTTTATTATTTAACGTCTTTTATAGCTAAGACTAGCTATTCCGCAACTACTATTTTAGCCCGCTCTCTTATAAGCCTTTATACCTTTAATATAAAGGATATAAGTAAGCGCTTAAGCTATATAAAAATAAGGCGGCTATCCTCTATAGCCTTAAGTCCCTTAATAACAGTTAAAACCTTTAAGTTTAAGCTTTTATATAAACATACGCCGCCTTTTATAGCTACGCTTAAGCTAATAGATTTAACTTAAACTATAACACTATAAAGGATAGCTTATATTACCTTCTTTAAATACCTAACTTAAACGACTTACCTTTTAGCCTTATACTATAACGTAGTTTAAATAGCGGGTTTTATAGTAACTTAGCTATACCTCTTACTTAGCTCTTAATATCCGGAAGCCCCTACCGCCTATATATTTTTAAATATATAGCCGGAAATCTTTATTAGTAAAATAACATGCTAATACTTAACGCCCTTAAGTTAGCTAACCTTACTATAGTCCTAAGATTTATAGTAGCCGTTATAGCTAGCGGGAACTTACTTTAGCTAAATAACTAAAACGACGTCCGCGCTGTCCTTAACTATATATTTAAGGCCTAGCTTAATTAGTTTATAGCTAGGTTTTTAGCGGCGTTTTAAGCTACTATAGCTAAAACCCTATCTTACTTCGTACGCGGTCTAGCCTATACTATAAAATCCCCTTCTTAGCTTATAGCCGCTATAAGCCTTAAGGACCTATTTAGTCCCGCTTAGCGAACGCTCTTTTCGCCCGCCGCTATACTTAGCTTAGCTATATAAAGGCGTATAAGCGCCTTATTATAGTTTATCCGCTATCCCTCCTTAACCGGAGGAGATAGCGATAACTAGCCTTATAATATATTCCGCCGCCCGATCTTATAAAAGCCGCTAGTAGTAATTAATACGATTTTTAATAAGCCTAGCTTCGCGGGCTTATACTCCGGCGACGAGATTATAACAATCGGGAGTTTCCGCCTAGCTATAAACTACGCTAAGTTCTACTTATAGGCCTATAAAAAGTCTAAACGCGATTAAACTTTAACTTAAGTAATAAAATTCCTAGGCTTTAATATCCGCTTTATTAGCCGTACTAACTACGCGCTTTATATTCTTACCTTTAAGGCCCCCTTTATAAAAAGGTTCTTTAAGACTATTAAGTATATTTTAAACCTTAAGAGTAAGGAGTTAGGTATTAAAGCTATTAAGGACTTTATTACCCGCTTTTAAGTAAGAATATAGATATTTAATACTCCGGTGCTAACTATACTTATTAATACTAGCGGGATAGCTTACCTTTATCTTTATATCTTCTTAGTAGCTTAACGCGCGTTAGTCGGCGGAAAGATATAAGTAGTAGCATAGTATAAAAAGGATAATAAGTCGGAAAGCCCGGCAATAAAAAGTAAGGGATAACTATAATAGTAGTAGTAAGTAAGATAAAATATCTCGCTTATAAGCGGCCTATAAAGCTAGTAAGTAAAATAGGAAATTTAGCAAAGAATTAAAAACGGTATAAAAAAGGTAAGTAGGATAATAATATAAAATAAGGCTTAAATAAAGCTAGTCTCTTATAACGTATCCCGCTAAGGAATTTAAGTATTCCTTAGCGCGGAGACTTCTTATTACTTAATAAAGGTATAAATATACGCCTTAAAAGAAAGTCGGAAAACTTTATTATAAGTTTTAACCGGACGCGCTAATCGCCTTAATAAGGATAAAATCGCACGATTAAATATAAAGTAAGGATTTTTAATAAAAGCCGCCTACTTACTATCTTAAGCTACTTAGCTACTATTAGCTAGATAGGCCGAAAAAACTATTAAAAGGATAAAGACAGCGTACTATTAATATAGTATAAAGACGTTATTATAAAGCTACTACTTAGCGCCCCCTTTACTTTATTCTTACTTTAAATTAATAACGATATTAGCCTTTCTTTTTTACTTCAGGGAGTTATTATAAAATTTAAACGGCTATGCTTAAACTCCTTACTTTACTCTTAAGGAAGCTTTATAAAACCCTATAATAAGAACGCTTAAAGTATATACTATAAAGGCTTACTTAAAGAGATACGACGAATTTACTAGTCGGACCCCGCTAAGGTCTTTAAGATACTACTATAAAAGGTTAAGAGCCTACTTAATAATAGTTTACGATATTTAACTATAGTTTATAATATCTTTAACTATAAAAGAAACTATAGAAACTATTAAGTGGATTTTGCTAGAATCTTTAAGGGATATTTAAGGATTTCCGCTAAATATCTTAACTATAGTTTAACCCGATTTTAACTATAAAAGCACCTCGGAAGATATAAGATAAACCTTACCGCGATTTTTAAGGGATATCTAAGGATATTTAAGGGATTTCCTTAATTATAGTCTATAGTGTTTTTAACCGGGCTTATACTTAGTTTATTAAGCGATTTTATAAGGATATTTATAGTTTATCTACGCACTATAAATAGAATAGTTAAAAACCTTAAAAATTAGATTAAAGAACTAAGTATAAAGTAGCTAGCTATACCTTTAAAAATAGATAAGCTTTTTATAATTTCTAAACCCCTATATATATTTACATATAGTAATTAGTTTATTATACCGGCCTAACTAGCGGTAATTAGTTTATAGTACCGGCTTTAACTAGCGGTAATTAGTTTATAGTACTAGCCCCGACTAGCGGTAATTAGTCCGCGCCCTATCCCCTTATCCTTATACTATAAGGCGTAGTATATACATTCGTTTATATTTATTAAGCTAATAGCGTTTATCTTAAATTTAAAGAGCTATACGGATAAATACGCTAAGAAGAACTTTAGTTTAGATAAGGTAATATAATAGTTATAAAAAGCGCGGATTATAGTCTTTTAATATTAAAGGTATTCTTTAGCTATCTATATTAAAGTAAATAATAATATTATTAATATAGGCCGCTATATATTCTTAGTATTTATAAAAGACGTTATTAATAAATCTTTAAATATATACTAAGGAGTTCTTAAAGCTTATAAGTATTACTAGTAATCTTTTTAGCCTACGATAGCTTATAACTATAAACCTTTTTTAGTAGTCTTAATAAACTAAAAACTAATAAAAAAACGATTATACGTTTACTATACTAATAAACCTTTTTCCTTAAAGGCGTTTAATTATATCGCTTTAAAGGGGCATTAAGTAAGCGTTTAAGGTAATAATAGCGTTAATCCCCTATAAGTCTATAACTACTTATCCCTTTTTATTTTTATTTACCGTTTTTTATACTATAAATACTAGCGCTATAAACAGAGTTAGCCTATAAACTCGTTTTAATTAGCTTTATACAGTTAGTTAGCTAAATATTATATTTACTATATTTTTATCCTTATCGCTTAAGAAGTATAAACTTAATACGACTTATTAATATTACTATCCTTTTACTAAAAGAATATATATATATTTAGATTTATCTATATATACTACTCCTTTATTCTTTTAAAGACGGGGAAATAATTAAAGAATATCTTAAACTTTTAATATATATTTTAAGTCCTTAATATACATTTAAACGCCTTTAATAGTAATAAGTTCGGGGAAGTCCTTAGTTTAGCTAATTTTAAGCTTATAGTTTACTATAAGATCTTTTTATAAGAAGTTTTTAGCAGGGTCTATTTTATCTAGATTTTCTATAAAGGCTTCCGCTAAGGGAATAGTAGCGTCGACCTCTTTATATAGTTAAAACTCCTTATTAAGGTTTATAATTATTCTTACCTTTTAGCTATAGCGGAGTACTAATCGTTCCTTAAAATAGTTTATCGCTATAAAGCTTTTATAATCTTATATTGTTATTTAAGGGAGCTTAAAGTTATTAAGAAAAAATATTATATTACGCTTTAATAGTAGCGCCCGGACTTATATAAGTAAGATATAGCGAAAACTAGCTAAAATCGTTATAGTAACGAAGTAAATTACTTATATATATATTGCTAGTCTTAGCTAAACTATCTTAACTTTAGCTTTAATCCCTTTATAAGCCTTAATCTATAAGACTAATATAGAGTTAATAAGGTCCTTTTTATAAGGAACTAAAAAGTCTTAGCTAAGTAATATATTAGCCGCTAAGTGTTTTACTATTTAAGTGCTAATCCTTACCTTTATAACCGCGTGGCTACTATTTAGCTTTCTTAGTATATATAGAGTAAATTTTACTTATTTAATAGTAGCTATCCTTCTTACTCCTTAAATAAGAATTTATTAAAAGGAGTTTATAATTATATCTTAAAAAGTCTTTATTAAGTTAGCTTAAATAAGGCTTTAGTTTACTTTAGTATCTATATAAGCTTTTATGCTTATTTTAAGCCCTTTTTTTCTATAAAACAGTACGTATATATAAGTAAATCGTAATAGCTTATTAAGGTTTAATAGCTAAACGTTAAGAGAAGCCTTAACTATTAAAACGCTTTATAGCTTTAAAATAACTACTTATTATACTAAGCTATATTATTATAAAATCTAGACGGCTACGCCCGGACTCCTTACTTTGCCCTTAAGAAGCCTTACGAAACCCCGCGATAAGAACGCTTAAAGCACGCACTATAAAGGCTCGCCTAAGGAGATATAATAAATATTACCGGTTAAACCTTACTAAGGTTTTTAGGATATAACTACGGATAGTTAAAAGCCTACTTAACTATAGTTTACGATATCTTTAACTATAAAAGACACTATAGAAACTATTAAGCGGATTCTGCCGGTATTTTTAAGGGATTTCTAAGGATTTTTATAGGATATCCTAACTATAGTTCGACCCGTTTTTAACTATAAAAGCACCTTAAAAGATATAAAATAAATCTTACCGCGATTTTTAAAGGATATTTAAGGATATTTAAGGGATTTCCTTAACTATAGTCTATAGTACCTTTAACTAAGCTTATACTTAGTTTATTAAGCGATTTTATAAGGATATTTATAGTTTATTTACGCACTATATATAATATAGTTAAAGATCCTTCAAATTAGCTTAAAGAACTAAGTATAAAGTAGCTAGCTATACCTTTAAGAATAAATAAGCTTTTTACTATTTTTAAACCCTTATATACGTTTATATATAGTAATTAGTTTATTATACTAGCCCGACTAGCGGTAATTAGTTTATAGTACCGGCCTTAACTAATAGTAATTAGTCCGTAATACTAGCCTTAATAAGCGGTAATTAGTCTACGCCTTATCCCCTTATCCTTATACTATAAGGCGTAGTAAATAGTAGTAATTCCTATCTATTTAAACGGAAATCCCTTAAATATCCGCTAAGCTAAAAGCGATTATATCGCACGATTAAGTACTTATCTTATAAGAAGTTAAATACTAAACGATATTTTCTTTAGTAAGAAGCTTTTATTAGCCTTTAAGTCTAACCTTAATAATAAGCACCTTTTCCTTAACGCGCTTATAATAAAACTTTAAGATAGGTAAGCTATATAAGTAGAAAAAGCCGCGGCCTACTAAGTAAATTAGTTTAATAATCTCCTTTACCCTTTTTAAGGTACTATACCGCGATAGCTTATAAAGCTAAATAAGACGTAAAATAAGTCTTACTTAGCTAAGCTAAAACTACTACCTTTTAAAAGACAATCCGCTTTTAAAATACTAATAAAAGATAAACTATAAAACGATAAAATCTATATAACTAAGTAAACTAAATTTAGTATTACTTAAATAGATTAATTATCTATTTAATAAAAAAAGTAAGGATAAGCTAACCTTAAAACTATCCGGCTCCTTACCCGCTAAATACCTTTTAGATTAAGCTTATAATAAAGTTACTCTTTCCTTAAGACGATAAGCTTAGCGGATATTTCTACTATATACTATTAATAAAGTTTAGCTTAAAAGCCTTAACCGGAAATCCGCTTTAAAGGATACTTAGTAGTTTCTTAGTTTAATATTACCGTTTAGCCTTATTTACTATAGCCGCGCTAATTAAGATATTTTTAGGACTCTCGATTAATAAAAACGAGCCTTTTACGCTAGGGGCCTTATAGCGCACTAAATTCTAAGACGCATATAAAACAGAAGGTTAAGCGCTTAGCGAGAGTATTAAGACTAAGACCTTAATAATAAGCGATAAGGATATAATAAGCAATACCCTTAGTAAGCTAAACTTATTTATACTAAGCGTATAGATATTAAGATTAAGTATAGCCTTAAGCCCCTTAGTAAAAATAGTAGTAATATTAAATAAATAATTCCTTAGTCTCTTTTAAGTACTAAGAAAAAAAGATACGCTTACTAAACCTTAAGAAAAACCTTAACTATAAGCTAAGAATATAAGGAGAGTTAACTTATTAAGACCTTTAAAAGCATCCTTTAATAAAGTTTAAGAAGACGATAAAGCTAATATATTTTAAGGAGTAAACCGTTTTATCGACTTTATCCGCCGAAACGTTAATAAAGGCGAGGCCTATATAGACGAATTAGCGATTTAATTACCCTTTTTTTTTTAAGAAAGTACGGCGGAATAGTATTTTAAGGACCTCTTAAAACTATAATAAAAAGAACTTAGCGAGCTTAGCATTAGACTAAGCTAATAGATATCCGCCCTATAAAAACGGTTCGGAATCCGCTTAAATATAGCAATATAAATACTTAATAAAGAGTATTTTACTATTAAAGATATAGTAGTAAGATCCGACTTTAAGTCTTAAATCTCGCGCTTATAATATAAATCTAAGGCCGCGCTTTACTAGCTAAATTACTTAATTATAGTAATTTTCTAAAAGCTAAACGTTTATTTATAAGAATTCTTATAACGTTTAGTAAGAAACGAGGATATTAATAAATAGAATAACGAATATAAGAAAATTGTTCCTTAGCTATAAGTTAAATATACTTAAGGATCTTAAAAGCACTTATTAGCGTAAAAGAAATAGGTCTAACCTATAAGAAGGCGAGGGCTAGCTAGCTATACTTTATATATACTTAAAGGATAGTCCGGGACGCCCTAGCTATCTATTAAAGGCTCGCTAAGACTAAAAGTTACGTTTTTAAATAGCGTAGTAAGGGCGGATATACCTTAAGCCTTATAGCGCTCGCTAAGCTAAGGAAGAAACCCGCTTAAATAGCTAAAAATATAAGCTAAGGTCCTCCGGCTTAAAAGAAAAGGGACCTTTAAAACTATACGCTTACTAACGCTAAAGCTAAAACGGGCATACCCTAAAAGTAAGGAAAGAACTATTATAAAGACTAATAACTATTTAAAGAATAAAGAGTATAATATAAAAAGAGCTTAGTTAAATACCGATAAAAGCTTAAAGGAAACCGTAATCTATACTATAATAAACTTAGTATAGGAGGCAGATAAAGTATACGGATTTTATAGTAAAGTATTCCCCTTAAAGAATAAGCTTTATTAATATATTAAAGATAAACACCCCCTTAACTTTAACTAAGACGTTGCTATATAAAGACGTAGCTTAGTATAATAAGTAGTTATTTAAAAGCTATAAAGCGTTAAGATAGTTAAGGCTTCCTTTAATATCTATCTATTAAACCCTAATAAGCCGTTACGATTAACTTACATACGCTTACTAATCTACGGAAAAAAAGGGCTTAAGATAAATATTAAAGCCTATATAAATACTAAGGCAGACCGAAGCCTTATTTAAGCCGACTTAATAAAGACCTTTTAAGACATAATTATAAACTCCTTTTAACGAATTCTTATCTAAGGAGTAAGAGGGATAGCTACTATTAAATAAGCGGAATTTACTATATATATACTAAGAAGGCTAGATAGTAGCTTTATAGTTATAAAAGTAAGGATCGGCGCTTAAATAGTAAAACGCTTAGTAGCTAATATATTACTTAGCTAAGACTTTTTAGTTCCTTATTAAAAGGACCTTATTAACCTTATATTAGTTTTATAAATCAGGGCCTATAAAGGGATTAAAGCCGAAGTTAAGATAATTTAGCTAAGACTAGTAATATATAAATAAGTAATTTACTTAATTACTATAACGAATTTAGCTAGTTTTAGCTACGCCTTACTTATATAAGTCCGGGCGCCGCTATTAAAGCATAATATAATATTTTTCCTTAATAACCTTAAACTCGCCTAGATAATAATATAGGATTATAAGAGCTTAATAGTAATAAACTATTTTAAGGAACTACTAATACTTAACTAAGGCTAAAAAGTAAGGATAATTACGGACCTCGAGAAGCAGTTTTAGCTATATAAGGAGGTCGATATTACTACTCCCTTAATAAAAGCCCTTATAGAAAATCCGGATAGAATAAACCCCGCTAAGGACTTTTTATAAAAGGATCTTATTATAAACTATAAACTTAAAATAGGCCGAACTAAGGACCTACTTAAACTTACTACCGATAAGGGCGTCCGGATCTATGCTAAAAACCTAAAATACGTATTAAAATTCTAAGATATTCTTTAATCGTTTCCTTACTTTTAAAAAGATAAAGGAGTAGTATATATAGACGAATCCGAATATATATATATTCCTTTAGTAAAAGGATAGCAATACTAATAAGTCGTATTAAGATTATACCTATTAAGCGATAAAGATAAGAAGGTAATAGATATAATATTTAGCTAACTAACCGTATAAGGCTAGTTAAAACGAGTTAATAAGCTAATCTTATTCGCGGCGTTAATATTTATAGTATAGAAGATAGTAAATAAAAAAGAAAAGGGATAAGTAATTATAGACTTATAAGGGATTAACGCTATTATTACCTTAAACGCTTACTTAATACCCCTTTAAAGCAATATAATTAAACGCCTTTAAGGAAAGAAGTTTATTAGTGCGGTAAACGCACGATCGTTTTTTTATTAGTTCTTAGTCTATTAAGACTACTAAAAAAGGTTTATAGTTATAAGCTATCGTAGGCTAAAAAGATTACTAGTAATACTTATAGGCTTTAAGAACTCCCCGGTATATATTTTAAGGTTTATCGATAACGTCCTCCGTAAATACTAAGAATACGCGGCGGCCTATATTAATAATATTATTATTTACTTTAATAAAGCTAAAGAATACCTTTAATATTTAAAGGCTATATTCCGCGCCTTCTATAACTATAATATTACCTTATCCGGATTAAAGTCTTTTTTAGTATACCCGTTTATATAGCTCCTCGGATTTAAGGTAAACGCTATTAGCTTAATAAATATAGATAAACGCGTATAAGCCTTAAGGGATATTGCGTTCTTAAAGAACCTTTAATAGCTTAAGAAATAAATTGGCTTTACTAAGTAGCTACGCTATATAGTCTTATATTTTGCTAAGGAAGTTAACGTCTTATAAAAATAAAAGATAAAGCTACTTTAAATAAGATAGGAAAAAGGAGTCCCTTTAAGGGGCTAAGGACGGGCTTAATATACCGCGAAAGCCGCTTTTTAGCTTACTTTAAAAGAAAAAGAGGCCTTCGCGATTTTAACTAAGAAGCTTACTAAGCTTTAAAAGATTTACTACTTCGACCTATTTTAATACCTATTTATCTAAATCGATATATCCTAAGAATATAGAGTAGCGGCTATAGCTTTTTACTTAAAAGAAAGCACGGAATAAGATAAAAAGACGCTACTAGCCCGGACTAAGGTTTAGCTTATTATTTACTTAAGCCGCGTCCTTTAAGGCAAAGAACCTTAATACTAGCCTATAAAACTTAAAGTAGCCGGTTTAGTATAGGTAGTATATAAGTTACGTACTATAGTACTATCTATAAGAACGCTATAAGTAGTCGTCTTTACCGACTATATAAGCACTTACGGAATTATAAACTAAAAATCCTTATTTATTACTAATATAAAATCTAATAATAAGCTAGTCCTTACGTTTTAATACCTAAGCTAATTCCCGCTTAAGGTATACTATATCCTAAGCATCGAAAACATTATACTAAACGCGCTCTTATATCTACCGTATTAAAATAATAAGCCGGTATCCTTAAACTAAATAAGGGAATTAAAACGTATTTAAGAAGATAATATAACGAACTATATATTCCTTTACGTAGAAGTATTAATTAAATTACCGCTCCGCTAAAAAATAATTAACGGATATATAGAGGATATATAGTAAGTAAAAATTATAGCGTAGCTTAGTAGGAAAGACGGGGTCCTTAAACTCTTATTCCTTTAGTTATAAAGGTTGCTATACTTTATAAAAAACAACGGACGCTAGAGACTATATATTCTTAAGACCTACGCTAAGGAGATCGTTAAAGACGCCTACGCTAAATACTTTTATACTAGCCGTACTTATATATAGTAAGACCTATTTAAAAGTTTCTCGATCTTATAGCTTAGTAAATATATAAACGAGGTTATAAATAGCAACGATACTTACTACCGTAACTAAACTAATTAAGGTAAGACGCTAAAGTAGCTTATCTTAATTTAAAGTTCACTAGTTTTATACTATATAATAGCAATAAACTTTATTATTAAGCTCTTAGTAGTTTAAGCTAAATAATCCTTATAAAAAGATCTTATAAGGAACTTCTTTAATACCTTACTAACTATAACTAATAAATTCTTAAACATATATCTTCTTATTTTAAGCGATAACTAGTTTATAGCGGAAGATTAAGTATAAGCGTTATATACTAAACTACTCCGCACTAATTAAGGGATTATAAAGGGGATAATCTTTAACTAAGATATAAAGTTTACTTTAGTATTTTAGCGGACTTTATAGTAAGCCTTTAGATCGAAGCTTTTTATATTTACCGCTTAGTACCCTTAAACTAACGGCTTATTAAAAAGGCGAAACTAAACTATAAAAATCGCGCTATGATTCTTAACCGCTAATTTCCTAGACTTACGCTAAACTAATATACTAATCGCCTTTTAGTTTAGCCTTAATAATTCCTTCTTTTTAGTAATTTACGCGGCCTTTAATAAGCTTATTATAAGGATAAGAATAAATAATAGCCTTTAGTTCCTTAATAACTACTAATACTTAGGAAACCGAGAGGTCTTATAAAAAGAAGTAAAGTTAGCTATTACCTATACTTAAGCCGCTATAAAAAATAAATATAATAAGAAACACCGCTCGCTAGAATTAAAGCCTAGCGATTAAGTTTAGCTATAGCTTAATAAAGGCTATTATATTACAGATAGTAAACTAGCAAAGCTTTAAAAAAGCCATACTAGGCCGTTTAAGGTTACCGCTAAAGTAAGATAGCTTATATACCGGCTAAATATAAAAGGGTCCCTTAATATTTATCCGGTCGTTTTAAAAGCATAACTACGCTTAGCGGATAAGCTAGCTATATACTTAAGACTAGTTTAAGATAAAGGGATGCCTTATTTAAATAAGTAAGAAGTAAAACGAATCTTATAAAGCCGTATAATAAAAAAAGGCGGTAAAAAGCTAAGGAAGGAGTTCTTTATAGCTTAAAAAGGCTAGCTAAGTAGCTATAACTTATAAGTAGATAAAAAAGCGGTTTTCTCGCTAAAGATTATAAAAGCCTTTAAAAAAGCATAAAAGGAGTTAGCTACTTAAGTAGTTTAGATAAAAGTATAATACGCGGTCTTTATAACTTAATATAAAACTCTTAAACTAAAAGAATTAAGCGGTTAGGCTTAAGTATAAGACTTAAAAGCTATTATAAGTTTTAAAAAACTATAACCTATTACGCTTAAGGTAATTAGTTATTTTAATAATAATATACCGCCGTTTACCTTAAGTAATAAGGCCTTTTTAGCCTTATAGTATACTTATTTAAAATCTCTTTACTGCCCGCCCTCTCTCCTTTCCTTTTTTCCTTTTATAACTATATTTCCCTTTACTGCTAGCTATAGCCCGCCGCACCTCGCTTACTTTTATACGTATAACCTTCTTTACCTTAAGTCTACGATGTTTATACTCCTATTTTAAGTCTTTTTATCGTTTAATATCTTTTATAGCTAAGATTAGCTATTCTATAACTACTTTTTTAGTTTACTCTTTTATAAGCCCTTATGCTTTTAATATTAAGGATATAAGCAAGCGCTTAAGCTTTATAAAAATAAGGCGGCTATCCTTTATAGCTTTAAGTTCCTTAATAAAAGTTAAAACCTTTAGGTTTAAGCTTCTATATATACCTACGCCGCTTTCCGCAGCCGCGCCTAAGCTAATAGATTTAACTTAAACTATAATACTATAAGGGATAGCTTATACTACCCTTTTTAAATACTTAACTATAAAATGTTAATCCGTTTAACTATGTAAAAACATTGCGCGCTAGTTATTATATAGTTAGATAATTAACGTATATAGCAGTTATAGCGGATATACACCTTAATAGCCTCCTTATTTCGATATACTTAGTATAAGAGATGCGATAGTAGAAAACCCGCGTATATACTGCGGTAAAAGACCTATGCCTCCGTTAGGAATCGAACAAGGTGCTGCGCGGAAGCCGGGCTTATAACTATAAAATATTAATCCGTCCGACTATATAAAAACATTACGCGCTAGTTATTATATAGTTAGATAATTAACGTATATAGCAGTTATAGCGGATGTGCACCTTAACATAACTTAAATAACTTACCTCTTAGCCTTATACTATAGCGTAGTTTAAACGGCCGGTTTTATAGTAACTTAGCTATACCTCTTACTTAGCTCTTACTATCTAAAAGCCCCCGCCGCCTATACATTTTTTAAGATATAGCCGGAAATCCTTATTAGCGGAATAACTAACTAATACTTAACGCCTTTAGGTTAGCTAACCTTACTATAGTTTTAAGATCTATAATAGCCGCTATAGCTAGTAGAAACCCGCTTTAGCTAAACGACTAAAATAACGTCCGCGCTGTTCTTAATTATATATTTAAGGCCTA
The DNA here is from genome assembly GCA_027405785.1 of Ophiocordyceps robertsii. Lineage (NCBI taxonomy): Eukaryota > Fungi > Ascomycota > Sordariomycetes > Hypocreales > Ophiocordycipitaceae > Ophiocordyceps > Ophiocordyceps robertsii. Next base: position 44,901 of record JAPEBW010000067.1, on the reverse strand, counting down.
GCTTAACTAGTTTATAACTAGGTTTATAGCGGCGTCTTAAGCTATTATAGCCGAAACCTTATCTCGCTTTATACGCGGTCTAGCCCGTCCTATAAAATCCCCTTCTTAACTTATAGCCGCTATAAGCCTTTAAGACCCGTTTAGTCTTACTTAGTAAACGCTCTTCCCGCCTGCCGTTATGCTTAGCCCGGCTATATAAAGGCGTATAAGCGCCTTATTATAGTCTTTTTACCGTCCTTCCTTAATTAAAGGAGATAGTAATAACTAGCCTCGCGATATATTCCGCCGCTTAATCTTATAAAAGCCGTTAGTAATAACCGATATAATCCTTAATAGGCCTAGCTTTATAAGCTTATACTCCGGTAATAAGATTATAATAATTAAGAGTTTCCGCTTAGCTATAAACTACGCTAAGTTCTACTTATAAGCCCGCTAAGAGTCTAAACGCGACCTAACTTTAACTTAAGTAATAAAATTCCTAAGCTTTAATATCCGCTTTATTAGCTATACCGACTATACGCTTTATATTCTCGCCTTTAAGGCTCCCTTTATATAAAGGTTCTTTAAGACTATTAAGTACGTTTAAAACCTTAAAAGCGGGGAGTTAAGTAATAAGGCTATTAAAGACCTTATTACCCGCTTTTAAGCGGGAATATAGATATTTAATACCCCGGTGCTAACTATACTTATTAATATTAGCGGGACGGCTTACCTTTACCTTAATACCTTTTTAGTAGCTAAACGCGCATTAGTTAGCGGAAAAGTATAAGTAGTAGCGCTATATAAAAAGGATAATAAGTTAGAAAGCTTAGTAACGGAAAGCGGGGGATAATTATAATAGCGGTAGTAAGTAAGATATAATATCTCGCTTATAGGTAGCTTATAAAGCTAGTAAGTAATATAGGAAATTTAGCGGAGGATGAAAAAACGGCGTAAAAAGATAAGTAGGATATTAATATAAGATAAGGCTTAAATAAAGCTAGTCTCTTATAATATATCCTGCTAAGGAATTTAATCATTCCTTAGTATAAAGACTCCTTACTACCCGATAAGTGCTTAAACGCACGCTTTAAAAGAAAGTCGGAAAAACTTACTATAAGTTTTAGTTAAACGCGTTAATCGCCTTAATAAAGATAAAGATATACGACTAAATAGGAGGTAAGGATTTATAAAAAGAGCCGCTTACTAGCTATCTTAAGCTACTTAGCTACTATTAGCTAAGTAGGCCGAAAAAACTATTAAAAGGATAAGGACGGTGTACTATTAATATAGCGCGAAAACGCTACTATAAAGCTATTACTTACCGCCCCCTTTACTTTATTCTTACTTTAAACTAATAAGAACGTTAGCTTTTCTTTCTTACTTAAGGGAGTTATTATAGAATCTAAATAGCTATGCTTAGACTCCTTACTTTACCTTTAAGGAGCCTTACGAAACCCCGCAATAAGAACGCTTAAAGTACGTACTATAAAGGCTCGCCTAAAGAGATATAATAAATATTACTAGTTAAACCCCGCTAAGGTTTTTAGGATATAACTATAAAGGGTTAAAAGCCTACCCGATTATAGTTTATAATATCTTTAACTATAAGAGATACTATAAAAACTATTAAGCGGATTCCGCTAGTATCTTTAAGGGATTTTTAAGGATTTCCGCGGGATATCCTAATTATAGTTTAACCTATTTTTAACTATAAAAGCACCCCGGAAGATATAAGATAAACCTTACCGCGATTTGTAAGGGATATTTAAGGATATTTAAGGGATTTCTATAATTATAGTTTATAGTGTTTCTAACTAGGCTTATACTTAGTTTATAAAGCGATTTTATAAGGATATTTATAGTTTATCTACGCACTATAAATAGTATAGTTAAAGATCCTTAAAATTAGCTTAAAGAACTAAGTATAAAGTAGCTAGCTATACCTTTAAGAATAGATAAGCTTTTTCCTATTTTTAAATACCTATATACCTTTATATACGGTAATTAGTCCGTTATACCGGCTTAACTAGCGGTAATTAGTTTATAGTACCGGCCTTAACTAGCGGTAATTAGTCCGTAGTACCGGCCTAAACTAGCGGTAATTAGTCCGCGCCTTATCCCCTTATCCTTATACTATAAGGCGTAGTATATATCTTTATATAGTAACGTTTTAATTAAAGTTTAAGGGGTATTTATCTTTAATATATTAATAAAGCTTATATTTTAAGGAGAATGCTTTACTATAAAATCCGCATACTTTATTAGTCTTTTAAACTAAGTTTACTATAGTTTAAATTACGGTTTCTTTTAAGCTTTTATTAGTATTTAATTAAGCTCTTTTTATATTATACTCTTTATCCTTTAAATAGTTATTAGTCTTTACTATAGTTCTTTTTTTAATTATAAGGTATACCTATTTTAGCTTTAGTATTAATAAGTATATAGTTTTAAAGGTTCTTTTTCTTTTAAGCCGGAGGACCTTAGCTTATATTCTTAAATATTTAAACGGGTTTCTCCTTTAACTTAGCGGGCGCTATAAGGCTTATAGTATATCCGCTCTTATTAAGCGGTTTAAAAACGTAACTTATAGCCTTAATAAGCCCTTAATAGAAAGCTAAGGCATCCTAAACTATCCTTTAAGTATATATAAGGTACGGCTAATCGGCCTTTACCTTTTTATAAAGAAGACTTTTTTATTTCGCGCTAGTAAGTACTTTTAAGATCCTTAAGTATATTTCACTTATAGCTTAGGAAGAATCTCCTTATATTTATTAATCTATTTATTAATATCCTCGTTTCTTATTAAACGTTATAAGGATTCTTATAAATAAACGTCTAGCTTTTAATAAGTTATTATAGTTAAGTAGTTTAGCTAATAAAGCGCGGCCTTAGCTTTATATTATAAGCGCAATATTTAAAACTTAAAGTTAGATCTTATTATTATATTTTCGATAGTAAAGTGATTTTTATTAAGTACTTATATCGCTATATTTAAGCGGACTTTAAACCGTTCTTATAAAGCGAAGATCTATTAAGTTAGTTTAGTACTAAGCTTACTAAGTTCTTTTTATTATAGTTTTAAAAGATCCCCGGAATACTATTCCGCCGCACTTCCTTAAATAAAAAAGGGCAATTAAATAGCTAATTAATCTATATAAGTCTTACCTTTATTAGCGTTTTAGAGGATAAAGTTAATAAAACGGTTTACTCCTTAAAATATATTAGCTTTATCGTCTTTTTAAACTTTATCGAAAGATACTTTTAAAAGTCTTAATACGTTAAATCTCCTTATATCCTTAGCTTATAATTAATGTTTTTTTTAAAGCTTAGTAAGCGCGTTTTCCTTTTTTAGTGCTTAAAAGAAACTAAGATATTATTAGTTCGATATTACTACTATTTTTACTAAAAGGCTTAAGGCTCTACTTAATCTTAGTATTTTCGCGCGAAGTATAAATAAGTTTAGCCCGCTAAGGGTATTGCTTACTATATCCTTATCGCTTATTATTAAGGTCTTAGTCTTAATACTCTTATTAAGCGCTTAATCTTTTATTTTATACGCGGTTAAAAATTAAGTATACTATAAGGCCTTTAGTATAAGAGGCTTATTTTTATGAATTAAGAGTCTTAAGAATGCCTTAATTAGCGCGGCTATAGCGGATAAAGCTAAATAGTAATATTAAATTAAGAAACTACTAAGTATCCTTTAAAGCGGATTTCCGGTTAAGGCCCTTAAGTTAAAATTTATTAGTAATACGTAGTAAAAATATCCGCGAAGCTTATTATCTTAAGGAAAAAGTAACCTTATTATAAGCTCGATTTAAAGGGTATTTAGTAAGTAAAGAGCTAGATACTTTTAAGGTTAGCTTATCCTTACTTCTTTTATTAAAAGAATAATCGATCTATTTAAGTAATACTAAATTTAGTTTACTTAATTATATAAGTTTTATTGTTTTATAGTCTATCCTTTATTAGTATTTTAAAAGCAGATTGCCTCTTAATAAGTAATAGTCTTAGCTTAATTAAGTAGGACTTATTTTATATCCTATTTAGCTTTATAAACTATTTTAGTATAGTACCTTAAAAAGGGGTAAAAGAGATTATTAAACTAGTATACTTATAGGCCGTGGCCTTTTTTACCTTTTTAGCTTACTTATCTTAAAGTTTTATTATAAGCGCGTTAAGGAAAAGGTGCTTATTATTAAAGTTAATCTTAAAAGCTAATAAGAGCTTCTTATAAAAGAAAATATCGTTTAGTATTTAACTTCTTATAAGATAAGTACTAAATCGTATAATATAATCGCTCTTAGCTTAGCGGATATTTAAGGGATTTCTGTTTAAATAAGTGAGAATTATTACTATTTACTATACTTTATAGCGTAAAAATAAAGGGATAAAGCGCGGACTAATTACCGCTAATTAAGGCTAGTATTATAAACTAATTACTACTAGTTAAGGCTAGTACTATAAACTAAATACCGCTAGATAGGCTAGTATAATAAATAAATTACTATATATAAGTATATATAAAAGTTTAAAAATAGTAAAAAGCTTATTTATTCTTAAAGGTATAGCTAGCTACTTTATAATTAGTTCTTTAAGCTAATTTTAAGGATCTTTAACTATACTATCCTTTTATTAATCGTTAATATATAGATAAACTAAAAATATCCTTATAAAATTGTTTAATAAACTAAGTATAAGCTTAGTTAAAAATACTATAAACTATAATTAAGGAAATCCTTTAAATATCCTTAGATATCCCTTATAAATTATAGTAAAGTTTATCCTATATCTTTTTAAGTGCTTTTATAGTTCAAAATAGGTTAAACTATAGTTAAGATATCCCGCGGAAATCCTTAAATATCTTTTAAATATACTAGCGGAATCCGCTTAATAGTTTTTATAGTATCTTTTATAGTTAAAAATATTATAAACTATAGTTAGGTAAGCTCTTAAGCTTTTATAGTTATATCTTTAAAACCTTAGCGGGGTCTAACTAGTAATGTTTATTATATCTCTTTAAGTGAGCCTTTATAGTACGTGCTTTAAGCATTCTTATTATTAGGTTTTATAAGGCTCTTAAAGAGTAAAGTAAGGAGTCTACGCGTGGCCGTTTAGATTATATAATATTAAAGAATTTTAAGAATATATAATAAAAGTAAGAACTATTATAATACTTTTAACTTATAATAAAAAAATAAAAAAGTTATAAAGTTATATAATACTTATATTAAGGCTAAAGTAATAAGATATAAGCTTTATTATAACTAAATATTAAAAAGTCTTTTCAAGACTTAAAGACTTAAGAAATTTAAACTTTATTATAAAACTACTAAAGTTTATAAATATTATTATTAGTTAAAAATATAATTTTATTTAAATTATAGTTAATAGTTTTAAAATATAGATATTTTATTTTATTAAATAAAGCTATAAACGTAGAAAGGTTATTTCTTACTTTTATAAGATATATTAAAGTTAATTAAGGGCTTTTAAGTTTAATTATTTAGAATATAAATTAAATTTTATTTTAAATTTTTAAGGAGGCTTAATATAAGCCTTAAAAATAAAGTATAAATTATCGACTAATCTTAATATTATTATAAGGAAAATAATAAAAAGATTTAGTTAAACGCTTAAGTAATACTAAAAAAGCTATTAAAATTATTAATAAGATAATTAGCTTTTTAATTTACTTTTTATATAGTTAACATATAATACTTTTTATTTTCAGCTTATTAAAAATACTTTAGTATTAATAAATTATAACTTTATACTAAAAGCTTTTAAGGCTTTTTCTCCTTAAAAAGGATCTAGCTAAAAAGACTATATTTAAGTTTTTATAGTTAATTAGCTTATTTAGAAATATAAAATTTAAATTAAAAGATTTTTCTAAAAGAATATTATTTTATTATAAGAAAAAGTAATCTTTAAAACCTATTTTATTTAAAAGAAATAAAGTATATCTTTTAGCGAGGAATCTTAAGATTAATAAACATAATAAGTCTTTCTATTATAAAAAGATTAAACATTTTAAATTTATAAAGAAAATAAAAAAGGTTAATTATAAGTTAAAACTTTAAATTCGTTTGTTTTTATACCTTGTTTTTTATATCTTTTTCTTTAAGCCGACTTTATAAAAACCTAGGTTAACTAAAAAGCTAGACTTAAGTAAAGTTAAAAAAAGCAAATAGATAGTAAAAACTATTTTAATTAAAAGAATAGAAAATAAAGAATATTTTTATTTAATAAAATAAAAATATTATCTTAATATAAATAGTACTTAAAAACTAATAAAGCACTTAAAAGGTGTTTTAAAAAAATTTAAGGACTTTAACTGATTAAATTCTTTAAGAAAATATATTAGCTTTTTAAGCTAAAATATTTTTATTATCTTTAGATAGTAAAGATAAATAGAGATTTAGTAAGAAATAGACCTTATAGTTCCGTTCTTCGATTTAATATAATTTTCTTTATTATAGGACTTTGTTTATTTTATTTAAATATATTTAATGAGATTAAATTAGGAATTTTTTAAAAGAAACTTAAAGTATATAATTTTACTCTAAGATTTCTTTATATATCTTTCTAAGTTTAAAAAGACCTTAAAAAAGAGGATATATTATAAAATCAAAGTTTTATAGGTAACTCTAAATGTATAAGAAGTATTAAAATAGTATAAAGTATATACTACTTAGAATAAAAAAGTAGCTAGTAAAGTAAATACTACGACTTTTTATAAATTTTAAAATTAGTAGTTATAAGGATAAATAATATAGCTTTTTAGTAAAAAACAGCTAATATTTAATATAAGTAGTATAAACTAAATATAGCTATATATAGTATAGTTTAGCTTTTATTAGTTTTAAGTACTAAGATATTATTAATTAACTAATTTTTTATATTATTAACTAATACTTTATATAAAGCTAATATAAAAAGCCTCTTTTTAAAAAAGGATAAAATCGTATAAAGAGTTTTTAAAGAAGGATATTTATTATATTAAGTTAGTTATAAATTATAGCTAGTATATTACTTATTACTAATAAGAAAAATAATTAAGAGTATTCTTAGTAGCTAAACAAGTTAATAGGCGACTTTATAAGCTATATAGAGTATAAGTTATAAGAAAGTATATAAAAACATATAAAAGTATAGAAAAGAAAATATTATAAAGTCTAAACGGCTATGCTTAAACTCCTTACTTTACTTTTAAAGAACCTTACGGAACCTTATAAGAAGAATGCTTAAAATATATACTATAAAGGCTCGCTTAAAGAGATATAATAAATATTATTTGTTAGACCTTACTAAGGTTTTTAAGATATAACTATAAAAGCTTAAAAGCTTATCCGATTATAGTTTATAACGTTTTTAACTATAAAAGATACTATAAAAACTATTAAGCGAATTTTACTAGTATCTTTAAGAGATATTTAAGGATTTCTATATAATATCTTAATTATAGTTCGGCCTATTTTTAACTAAAAAAGCACCTTAAAAGACATAAAATAGACTTTACTACGATTTTTAAAGGATATTTAAGAATCTTTAAGGGATTTCCCTAACTATAGTTTATAATATTTTTAACTAAGCTTATATTTAAGTTTTTAAGTCATTTTATAAGGAAATCTATAGTTTATTTATATATTTGTAATAAATAGTAAGATAGTATGATTAAAGATCCTTAAAAATAGCTTGAAGAACTAACTATAAAGTAACTAGCTATACTTTAAAGAAAAGATAAGCTTTTTAATATTTCTAAACCTTTATATATATTTTTATATAGTAATTAGTTTATTATACTAGCTAAACTAATAATAACTAGTTTATAATACTAAACTTAATTAGCGGTAATTAATCCGGAATACTGGCCTTTATTAGCGGTAATTAGTTTATACCTTATCCCCTTATCTTTATACTATAAGGCGGAGTAAAGAGTAGCAATTCTTACTTATTTAAATAGAAATCTCTTAAATATCTACGAAGCTAAAAGCGATTATATTATACGATTAAGTACTTATCTTATAAAAAGTTAAATAATAAACGATATTTTCTTTTATAAGAAGCTTCTATTAGCTTTTAAGTCTAACCTTAATAATAAGTACCTTTTCCTTAACGCGCTTATAACTAAACTTTAAGTTAAGAAGGCTATAAAAGTAAAAAAGACCGCGGCTTAATAAGTATACCGGTTTAATAATCTCCTTTACCCCTTTTTAAGGTATTATACTATAATAGCTTATAAAGCTAAAGAAGATATAAAATAAGTCCCGCTAAGCTAAGCTAAGATTACCGCCTTTTAAAAGGTAATCCGCTTTTAGAATACTAATAAAGAATAAACTATAAAATAATAAAACCTATATAATTAAGAAAATTCAATTTAGTATTACTTAAATAAATGAATTATCCGTTAAATAAAAGAAATAAGGATAAGCCGACTTTAAAACCTTTTAGCTCCTTCCTTACTTAATATCTTTTAAATAAAGCTTATAATAAAACTACTTTTTCTTTAAAACGATAAGCTTAGCGGATAGTTTTATTAAATACTATTAATAAAGTTTAGTTTACGGACCTTAACCGGAAATCCGCCTTAAATAATACCTAGCAATTTCTTAGTTTTATATTACCGTTTAGCCTTATCAGGTATAGCCGCGCTAATTAAAGTATTTTTAAGACTTTTAATTAATAAAAATAAGCTTTTTACGCTTTAAGCTTTGTAGCGTATTAGATTTTAAGATAAATATAAAATAAAAGGTTAAGTGCTTAGTAAGAGTATTAAGACTAAGACCTTAATAATAAGCAATAAAAACGCAGTAAGCAATACCCTTAATAGGCTAAACTTATTTATATTTAGCGCGTAGATACTAAGATTATATATAGCTTTAAGCCTCTTAATAAGAATAGTAATAATATTAAATAAATAATTCCTTAGTCTCTTTTAAGTACTAAAAAAAAGACGCGCTTATAAAGGCTTAGGAAAAGCCTTAATTATAAGCTAAAGATATAAAGAGATTTAACTTATTAAGATCGCTAAAAGTATCTTTAAACGAAGTTTAAGAAAACGATAAGGCTATTATGTTTTAAGGAGTAGACCTTTTTATTTACTTTATCTATTAAAATGTTAATAAAGGTAAGGCGTTTATAAATAAATTAGCTATTTAATTGCCCTCTTTCTTTTTAAGACGTGTGGCGGAATAGTGTTTTAAAGACTTTTTAAAACTATAGTAAAAAGAGCTTAATAAGCTTAGTATTAAATAAAGCTAATAGATCTTCGCTTTATAAAAACGGTTTAAAATCCGCTTAAATATAATAATATAAGCACTTAATAAGGAGCACTTTATTATAAAAGATTTAGTAATAAGGTCCGACTTTAAGTCTTAAATATTATGCTTATAATATAAAGCTAAGGCCGCGATTTATTAACTGAACTACTTAACTATAAAAATTAACTAAAAGATAAATATTTATTTATAAGAATCCTTATAATATTAAGTAGGAAATAAGGATAATAATAAATAGATTAATAAATATAAGGAGATTCTTCCTTAATGATAAGGTAAATATACTTAAGGATTTTAAAAGAACTTATTAGTACGAAATTAATAGGTTTAATTTATAAAAAGGCGAGGCCTAACTAGCTATACCCTATATATATTTAAAGGATAGTTTAAGACGCCTTAGCGATTTATTAAAGGCTTACCGGGACCGTAGGTTAGGCTTTTAAACCGCTTAGTAAGGGCGGATATACTATAAACCTTATAGCGTTCGCTAAGTTAAAGGAGAAACCCGTTTAAATAGCTTAAAATAAAAGCTAATATCTTCCGGCTTAAAAGAAAAAAACCCTTTAAGACTATATACTTATTAATACTAAAGCTAAACTAAGTATACTTAATAATTAAGGAAGGAACTATAGTAAAAGCTAATAACTATTTTAAAGATAAAGAATATAATATAAAAAGACCTTAGATAAATAATAATAAAAGCTTAAAGGAAACTATAATCTATGTAATAATAAACTTAGTTTAAGAAGCTAATAAAGTATATAGATTTTATAGCGAAGCATTCCCCTTAAAGAATAAGCTTTACTAATACTTTAAAGATAAATACCCCCTTAACCTTAGCTAAGATATTACTATATAAAAATATAGATTAATATAGTAAGTAAATATTTAAAAGCTATAAAGCGTTTAAATAGTTAAGACTTCTTTTAACGTTTAACTTTTAAGCTTTAATAAGCTATTAGGATTTACTTATATATACTTACTAGTTAATAAAAAAACAGGGCCTAAGATAAGCATTTAAGCTTATATAGATATTAAGGAAGACTAAAGCCTTATTTAAGCTAACTTAATAAAGACCTTTTAAGATATAACTATAAACTCCTCTTTACGAATTCTTATTTAAGGGGTAAGAGAAATACCTACTATTAAATAAGTAGAATTTACTATATATATACTAAGAAGGCTAAACGGTAGCCTCGCAGTTATAAAAGTAAGGTTCGGCGCTTAAATAGTAAAACGCTTAGCGGCTAATATATTACTTAGCTAAGATTTTTTAGTTCCTTATTAAAAAGACCTTATTACTATTATATCAGTCTTATAAATTAAGGCTTATAAAGGAATTAAAGCTAAAGTTAAGATAGTCCGGCTAAGACTAGTAATATATAGATAACTAATTTACTTAGTTATTATAACAATTTTAGCTAGTTTTAACTACGCTTTCATTATATAAGTCTAAGCGCTATTATTAAAGCGGAATATAATATTCTTCTTTAAAGACTTTAAGCTTACTTAAACGATAATATAAGATTATAAAAGCTTTATAGTAATAAACTATTTTAAGGAACTACTAATACTCCGCTAAAGCTAAAAAGTAAGGATAATTATAAATTTTAATAAGTAGTTTTAGTTATATAAGGAGGTCGACGCCTTTACTCTCTTTATAGAAGTCTTTATAAAAAACCTAGATAAATTAAACCCCGCTAAGAACTTCTTATAAAAAGATCTTATAGTAAACTATAAGCTTAGAATTAGTTAAACTAAGGACTTACTTAAACTTACTATAAATAAAGGTATTTAAATCTACGCTAAGGACTAAAAATATATATTAAAGGTTTAAGATATCCTTTAATCGTTTTCTTACCTTTAAAAGAATAAAGAAGTAGTATATATAAACGAATCCGAATATATATATATTCCCTTAATAAAAAGATAGCAATACTAATAAGTTATATTAAGATTATATCTATTAAGCGATAAGGATAAAAAAGTAGTAAATATAATATTTAGCTAGCTAATTAAATAAGGACGATTAAAACGAGTTTATAAGCTAACTTTATTTATAGTATTAGTATTTATAATATAAAAGATAGTAAACGGAAAGGAAAAGGGATAAGTAGTTATAGACTTATAAAAGATTAACGCTATTACTAATTTAAACGCTTACTTAATACCGCTTTAAAGCTATATAATTAAACGCCTTTAAAAAAAAGAGTTTATTAATATAATAAACGTTTAATCGTTTTTCTATTAGTTCTTAGTTTACTAAAACTACTATAAAAGGTTTATAGTAATAAGCTATTACGGGCGAAAAAGATTACTAATAATACTTATAGGCTTTAAAAACTCCTTAGTATATATTAAAAGGTTTATTAATAACCTTTTTTATTAATATTAAAAATATATAGCGGCTTATATTAATAATATTATTATTTACTTTAATATAGCTAAGGAATACCTTTAATACTTAAAACTAATATTCCGCGCTTTTTATAACTATAATATTACTTTATCTAGACTAAAGTCCTTTTTAGCATACTTATCTATATTGCTCTTTAAATTTAAAGTAAACGCTATTAGCTTAATAAATATAAATAAATACGTATAAGCCTTAAAGAATATTTCGTTTTTAAAGAACCTTTAATAGCTTAAGAAATAAATTAGCATTATTAAGTAGCTACGCTATATAGTCCCGTATTTTACTAAAGAAGTTAACGTCTTATAGAGAAAAAAGATAAAGCTACTTTAAGTAAGATAGGAAGAAAGAGTCTTTTTAAGAGGCTAAAAATAAGTATAATATACCGCGAAAGCCGCTTTTTAGCCTATTTTAAAAGTAGAAAAGGCCTTTATAAATTAAACTCAAAAACTTACTAAGCTTAAAACAATTTACTACTTAAACCCCGCTTAATAACTATTTATTTAGATTAATATATCTTGAAAATATAAGGTAGCAGCTAAAACTTTTTACTTAAAGAAAGGCATAAAATAAAATAAAAAGACGCTACTTAACCGGACTAAGGTTTAGCTTATTGTTTACTTAAGCCGCGCCTTTTAAAGCGGAGAACCTTAATACTAGCTTATAGAGCTTAAAGTAGCTAGTTAAGTATAAGCAGTTTATAAGTTATATACTTTAATACTATCTATAAGAACGCTATAAGTAGTTATCTTTATAAACTATAAAAATACTTATAGAATTGTATTTTAAAAATCCCTATTCTTTATTAATATAAAATCTAATAATAAGCTAGTCCTCGCTTTTTAATACTTAAGCTTATTCCCGCTTAAGGTATACTATATTTTAAGCGTTAAAAACGTTATATTAAAAGCTCTTTTATATTTATTATATTAAGACGATAAGCCGGTATCCTTTAACTAAAAAAGAGAATTAAAATATATTAAGGAAAAGGAGATAATAAATTACGTATTTCTTTATATAAAAGTATTAATTAAATTACCGCTTTGCTAAAGAATAATTAACGGATATATAAAGGATATATAGTAAGTAAAGATTATTATATAGCTTAGCAATAAAGATAGTATCGTTAAACTCTTATTTTTTGAAATTATATAGGTTAATATACTTTATTAAGAACGATAAACGCTAAAGACTATATATCCTTAAAACCTATACTAAGGAGATCGTTAAAAATACTTACGCTAAATATTTTTATACTAGCTATACTAATATATAGTAAGAACTATTTAAAAGCTTCTTAATTTTACGGCTTAGTAGATAGATAGATAAAGTTATAGATAGCTAAAAAACTTATTACTATAACTAAATTAACTAAGGTAAGATATTAAGGTAGCTTATCTTAATTTAAAGTCTTCCGGTTTTATACTATATAATTGTAATAAACTTTATTACAAGGCTCTTAATAGTTTAAGCCGAATAATCCTTATAAAAAGATCTTATAAGGAACTTCTTTAATACCTTACTAACTATAACTAATTAATTTTAAAAATTATATCTCGTTATTTTAAGTAATAATTAGTTTATAGTAAAAAACTAAGTATAAGCATTATATATTAAGCTACTCCGCGCTTATTAAGGGATTTTAAAAGGGATAATCTTTAACTAAGACATAAAGTTTACTTTAGTATTTTAGCGGACTTTATAGTAAGCTTTTAAATCAAAGCTTTTTATATTTACCGCTTAGTACTTTTAAACTAATAACTTATTAAAAAAGCGAAACTAAACTATATAAATCGCGCTACGATTTTTTATAGCTAATTTCCTAAACTTATACTAAACTAATATACTAATCGCCGTTTAGTTTAGTATTAACAATTTCTTTTTCTTAGTAATTTTTATAGCCCTTAATAAGCTTATTATAAGGATAAAAATAAATAATAGCTTTTAGTTCCTTAATAACTACTTATATCTATAAGACTAAAAGGTCTTATAAGAAAAAGCTAAGTTAGTTATCGCTTATACTTAAGCTATTATAAAGAATAATACTACGCTTTATAGTATAAGGATAAGGGGATAAGGCGCGGACTAATTACCGCTAGTTAGGGCTAGTATTATAAACTAATTACCGCTAGTTAAAGCTAGTACTATAACTTAATTACCGCTAGTTAGGCCGGTATAACGGACTAATTACTATACGTAAATATATATACGGGTTTAAAAATAGTAAAAAGCTTATTTAATTTTTAAAGTATAGCTAGCTACTTTATACTTAGTTCTTTAAGCTAATTTTAAGGATCTTTAACTATACTATCCTTTTATTTATTATTAGTATATAAATAAGCCGTAAATATCCTCGTAAAATCGCTTAATAAACTAAGTATAAGCCCGGTTAAAAATACTATAAACTATAGTTAAGGAAATCTCTTAAATATCCTTAGATATCCCTTAAAAATCGCGGTAAAGTTTATCCTATATCTTTTAAGGTGCTTTTATAGTTAAAAATAGGTCGAACTATAGTTAAGATATCCCGTAGAAATCCTTAAATATCCTTTAAAGATACTAATAAAATCCGCTTAATAGTTTTTATAGTATCTTTTATAATTAAAGACGTTATAAACTATAGTTAAGTAAGCTCTTAACCCTTTATAGTTATATCTTAAAAACCTTAGCGGGGTTTAATAAGTAATATTTATCGTATCTTTTTACGCGAGCCTTTATAGTATATGCTTTAAGCGTTCTTATTCCGGGGTTTTATAAGGCTCCTTAAAAGTAAAGTAAGGAGTCTAAGCATAGCTATTTAAATTTTATAATAACTCCCTTAAATAAAAAAGAAAGGCTAACGTCTTTATTAGTTTAAAGTAAAAATAAAGTAAAAGGGGCGCTAAGTAATAGCTTTATAGTAGCGTCTTTATACTATATTAGTAGTATGCTATCCTTATCTTTTTAATAGTCTTTTCGGCCTATCTAGCTAATAGTAGCTAAGTAGCTTAAGATAGTTAGTAAGCGGCTTTTATCGTAAATCCTTATTTTTTATTTAGTTATACGTCTTTATCTTTATTAAGGCGATTAGTATATTTAGCTAAAACTTATAATAAGGTTTTCCGACCCTTTTTTAAGGCGTATATCTAAGCACTTATTAAGTAGTAAGGAGTCTCCGCGCTAAGGAATTTTTAACTTCCTTAGTAAGATATATTATAAAAGACTAGCTTTATTTAAGCCTTTATCTTATATTATTATCTTACTTACCCTTTACGCCGTTTTATGATCCTTCTCTAAGTTTCTTATACTACTTACTAGCTTTATAAGCCGCTTATAAGTAAGATATTATATCTTACTTACTGCCGCTATTATAATTATGCCCCGCTTTTTATTACTAAGCTTTTTAACTTATTATCCTTTTTATACGGCGCTACTACTTATGCCTTTCCGCTAACTAACGCGTGTTTAGCTACTAAGAAGGTATTAAAGTAAGGGTAGGCCGTCCTGCTAATATTAATAAGTATAGTTAATATTAAGGTATTAAACGTCTATATTCCTACTTAAAAGCGGGTAATAATATCCTTAATAGCCTTAATGCTTAACCTTTTACTTTTAATGTTTTAAATATACTTTATAGTCTCGAAAAACCTCTTTATAAAAAGGGCCTTTAAAGCGAGAATATAAAGCGCGTAGTTAGTATAGCTAATAAGGCGGATATCGAAGCCTAGGAATTTTATTACTTAAATTAAAGTTAAGTTACGTTTAAACTCTTCGCAGGCTTGTAAGTAGAACTTAGCGTAGTTTATAGCTAGGCGGAAATTTCCAATTATTATAATCTTATTACCGGAGTATAAGCCTGCGAAGCTAAGTTTATTAAAAATTATATTAATTACTATTCGTGGCTTTTATAAAATCAGGCGGCGGAATATATCGCGCGGCTAGTTATCGCTATCTCCTTTAATTAAGAAAGAATATCGGATAGACTATAATAAGGCGCTTATATGCCTTTATATAGCTAGGCTAAGCGTGGTAGCGGGTAAAAAAAGCGTTTACTAAGTAGGACTAAATAGGTCTTTAAGGCCTATAGCAGCTATAAGCTAAGAGGGGGATTTTATAGCGTAGGCTAAACTATAAGTAAAGTAAGATAAAGTTTTAGCTATAGTAGCTTAAGACGCCGCTATAAACCTAGCTATAAACTAATTAAGCTAGGCCTTAAATATATAATTAAAGATAGTATAGATATTATTTTAATTATTTAGCTAAAGTAGGTTTCCGCTAGCTATCGCGGTTATTATAGATCTTAAGACTATAATAAGGTTAGCTAACTTAAGGGCGTTAAGTATTAGCTAATTATTCTACTAATAAAGATTACTAGCCGCGCCTTAAAAACTATATAAGCAGCGGGGGCTTTTAAACTATAAAATCTAAGCGGGATATATAGTTAAATTACTATAAAACCGGCTATTTATACTACGTTATAGTATAAGGCTAAGGAGCGAGTCGTTTAAGTTAAGTATTTAAAGAGGGTAATATAGCTTATCTTTTATAGTGCTATAATCTAAGTTAAATCTATTAGCTTAAGCGTAGTTATAAAAAGCGGCGTAGGTTTATATAAAAGCTTAAACTTTAAGGTTTTAGCTCTTATAAAGGGACTTAAGGCTATAAAGGATAGCCGCCTTATTACTATAAAGCTTAAGCGCTCGCTTATATCCTTTATATTAAAAGCATAAAGGCTTATAAAAAAGCGGGCTAAAGAAGTAGTTATAAAATAGCGAGTCTTAGCTATAGGAGACGTTAAGCGATAAAAGGACTTAAAATAAAAGTATAAAGATTATAAGCTAAAAGTAAAGAAAGTTATATATATAAGAGTAAGCAAGGTATAGCAAGCTATAGCTAGCGGTAAAGGGAAATATAGTTATAAAAGGAAGAAAGGAAAGAAAAGAGGGTAGGCGGCGGAGAGAATTTAAATAAGTATACTATAAAGCTAAAAAGGCCTTATTACGTAAGGTAAACGGCGGTATATTATTATTAAAATAACTAATTACCTTAAGTATAGTTAGTTATAGTTTTTAATAACGTATAGTAGCTTTTAAGTCTTATGCTTAAGCTTAACCGCTTAATTCTCTTAGTTAAAGAATTTTATATTAAGTTATAAAGGCCGCGCGTTATACTTTTATTTAAACTACTTAAGTAGCTAACTCTTTTTATGATTTTTTAATAGCTTTTAAGATCTTTAGCGAGAAGACCGCTTTTTCGTTTACTTATAAGTTATAGCTACTTAGCTAGCCTTTTTAAGCTATAAGGAACTCCTTTTTTAGCTTTCCGCCGCCTTTCTTTATTATATAGCTTTAAGGATTTGTTTTACTTCTTACTTATTTAAATAAAGTATCTTTTTATCTTAAACTTAGCTTAAGTATATAGCTAGCTCGTCTGCTAAGCATAGTTATACTACTAAAACGACTAAATAGATATTAAAAGACCCTTTTATATCTAGCCGGTATATAAGCTATCTTACTTTAGTAGTAACTTTAAACGGCTTAGTATGTCTTTCTTAAAGCTTTACTAGTTTACTGTTTATAATATAATATCCCTTATTAAGCTATAGCTAAACTTAATCGCTAGGCTTAAATTTTAATAACCGGTATTTCTTATTATATCTATTCTTTATAGCGGCCTAAGCGTAGGTAATAGCTAACTTAGCTTCTTTTTATAAGACCTCTTAGTTTTATAAGTATAAGTAATTATTAAGGAACTAAAAACTATTATTTATTCTTATCCTTATAATAAGCTTATTAAAGGCCGCGTAAATTCCTTAAAAGAAGGAATTATTAAGGCTAAACTAAAAAGCGATTAGTATATTAGTCTAGTATAGGTTTAGGAAATCGGCGGTAAAGAATTATAGCGCGATTTTTATAGTTTAGATACGCCTTTTTAATAGGCTATTAGTTTAAGGGTATAAAGCGGTAAATATAAGAAGCTTTAATTTAAAGGCTTGCTATAAAGTCCGCTAAAATACTAAAGTAAACTTAGCGTCTTAGTTAAAGATTATCCCCTTCGGAATCCCTTAGTTAGCGCGGAGTAGTTAAGTATATTACGCTTATACTTAGTCTTCCGCTATAATCTAATTATTATTTAAGATAAGAAGATATAATTTTAAGAATTTATTAGTTATAGTTAGTAATTCTTAAAGAAGTCCTTTATAAGATTTTTTTACGGGGATTATTTAGCTTAAACTATTAAAAGCTTAATAATAAAGTCTATTACTATAATATAGTATAAAACCGGCGGGCTTTAAATTAAGATAAGCTACTTTAATATCTTACTTTAGTTAGTTTAGTTATAATAATAAGTATCGTAGCCGTCTATAACTTTATCTACGTATCTATTAAGCTATAAGATTAAGAAGCTCTTAAATAGATCTTATTATATATAAGTATAGCCGGTATAAAACATTTAGCGTAAGCGTCTTTAACGATCTCCTTAGCGTAAGTCTTAAGGATATATAGTCTCTAGCGTTTGTTATTTTCTATAAAGTATAGCAACCCTTATAATTAAAAGAATAAGTCTAAGGATACTATCCTTATTATTAAGCTACGCTATAATTTTTGCTTCCTATATATCCTTTATATATCCGTTAATTATTTTCTAGCGGAGCGGTAATTTTATTAATACTTCTATATAGAAGAACATATAGTTTATTATCTTATCTTCTTAAATATATTTTAATTCCCTTTTTTAATTTAAGGATACCGGCCTATTATCTTAGTATAGTAAATATAAAAAGGCGTTTAGTATAACGTTTTCGACGCTTAGGATATAGTATACCTTAAGTGGGAATTAGCTTAAGTATTAAGACGTAAGGATTAGTTTATTATTAGATTTTATACTAATAAAAAATAAGGATTTTTAATATACGATTTTATAAGTACTCGTATAGTTAGTAAAGATAACTACTTATAGCGTTCTTATAAATAGTACTATAGTATATAACTTATAAACTGCTTATACTAAACCGGCTACTTTAAGTTTTATAATCTAGTATTAAAGTTCTCTGCTTTAAAAGGCGCGGCTTAAGTAAATAATAAGCTAGACCTTAGTCCGGGCTAGTAACGTCTTTTTATCTTATTTTATGTCTTCTTTTAAGTAAAAAGCTATAGCCGCTACTTTATATTCTTAGGATATATCGATCTAAATAAATAGTTATTAAGTAGGGTTAAAGTAGTAAATCGTTTAAGGCTTAGTAAGTTTCTTAGTTAAAATTGCGAAGGCCTTTTTTTTTTAAAGTAAGCTTAAAAGCGGCTTTTGCAGTATATCGAGCCCGATTTTAGCCCCTTAAAAGGACTCCTTCTTCGTATCTTACTTAAAGTAGCTCTATCTTTTGTTTTTATAAGATATTAACTTCTTTAACGAAATACGGGACCGTATAGTATAGCTACTTAGTAAGGCCGATCTATTTCTTAAGCTATTAAAGGTTCTTTAAGAACGTAATATCTTTTAAAGCTTATACGCGTTCGTTTATATTTATTAAGCTAATAGCGTCTACCTTAAATCTTAGGAGCTATATAAATAGGTATGCTAAGAAAGACTTAAGTCTAAATAAAGTAATAATATAGTTATAAAAAGCGTAGAATATAGCCTTTAAATATTAAAAGTATTCTTCGGTTATATTAAAGTAAATATTTATATTATTAATATAGGCCGCTGCTTATTTTTAGTATTTATAGAAGACGTTATTAATAAACCTTTAAACGTATGCTAAGGAGTTCTTAAAGCTTATAAGTATTACTAGTAATCTTTTTAACCTATAATAGCTTATAACTATAAACATTTCTTAGTAGTCTTAATAAACTAAGAATTAATAGAAAAACGATTATACGTTTACCGCATTAATAAACTTCTTTCCTTTAAGGCGTTTAATTATATCGCTTTAAAGGGGCATTAAGTAAGCGTTTAAGGTAATAACGGCGTTAATCCCTTATATATTTACGACTACTTATCCTTTTTCTTTTCCGTTTACTATCTTATATATTACGAATACCCGCGCTGCGAATAGAGTTAGCTTATAAACTCGTTTTAATCGGCCTTATACGGTTAGCTAGCCGAATATCTTTTTTACTACTTTCTTATCTTTATCGCTTTAAAGGTATAATCTTAATATAACTTATAAGTATTGCTATCCTTTTACTAAAGGAATATATATATATTTAGATTCGTTTATATATACTACTCCTTTATCTCTTTAAAGGCGTGGAAACAATTAAAGGATATCTTAGACTTTTAATACGTATTTTATGTCCTTAACGTAGATCTAAACGCCCTCGATAGTAATAAGTTTAAGTAGATCCTTAGTTTAGCCGATTTTAAGCTTATAGTTTGCTATAAGATCTTTTTATAAGAAGTCCTTAGCGGGGTCTATTTTATCCGGATTTTCTATAAAGGCTTTTACTAAGGGAATAGTAATATCGACCTTTTTATATAGCTAAAACTACTTATTAAGGTCTATAATTATCCTTACCTTTTAGCTTTAGCGGAGTATTAGTAGTTCCTTAAAGTAGTTTATCGCTATAAAGCTCTTATAATCCTATATTATCGTTTAGGCGAGCTTAAGGTCGTTAAGGAGAAATATTATATTACGCTTTAATAGTAGCGCCCGGACTTATATAAGTAAGGCGTAGCTAAAACTAAATAAAATTATTATAATAACGAAGTAAAATACCTATTTATATATCGCTAGTCTTAGCTAAACTATCTTAACTTTAGCTTTAATCCCTTTATAAGCCCCGATTTAAAAGACTAATATAAAGTTAATAAAGTCCCCTTAATAAGGAACTAAAAAGTCTTAGCTAAGTAATATATTAGCCGCTAAGCGTTTTACTATTTAAGCGCTAACCCTTACTTTTATAACCGTAAAGCTACTATTTAGCCTTCTTAATATATACGCGGTAAATTCTGCTTATTTTATAGTAGCTATCTTTCTTACTTTTAATATAAGAATTTATTAAAAGGAGTTTATAGTTATATCTTAAAGGGTCTTTACTAAGTCGGCTTAAATAAGGCATTAGTTTACCTTAGTATCTATATAGGCTTTAATACTTATTCCGGCCTTTCTTTTCTATAGACTAATAAGCGTATATAAGTAAATCGTAACGGCTTATTAAGTTTTAATAGCTAAACGTTAAGGGAAGCCTTAACTATCTAAACGCTTTATAGCTTTTAAATAACTACTTACTATATTAAGCTACGTCTTTATATAGTAATAACTCGGTTAAAGTTTAGGGGGTATTTATCTTTAACGTATTAATAAAGCTTATATTTAAGGGGAATGCTTTACTATAAAATCCGTATACTTTATCGGCCTCCTATACTAAGTCTACTATAGTATAGATTGCGGTTTCTTTTAAGCTTTTATTAATATTTAACTAAGCTCTTTTTATATTTTACTCTTCGTTTTTTTTTAGTCGTTAGTCTTTACTATAGTTCCTTTTTTCGTTATAGGGTATACCCGTTTTAGCTTTAATATTAATAAGCGTATAGTTTTAAAAGTTCTTTTTTTCTTAAGCTAAAAGACCTTAGCTTATATTCTTAACTATTTAAATAAGTTTCTCCCTTTACTTAGCGAGCGCTATAAGGCCTATAGTATATCCGCTCTTATTAAGCGGTCTAAAAACATAACCCGCAGCTTTAATAAGCCTTTAATAGATAGCTAAGACATCCTAAACTATCCTCTAAGTACGTATAAGGTATAGCTAGTAAGCCCTCGCTTTTTTATAAGTTAAACTTATTTCTTTTACGCTAATAAGTACTTTTAAGATCCTTAAGTATATTTAACTTATAACTAAGGAAGAATCTCTTTATATTTATTAATTTATTTATTAATATCCTCGTTTCTTACTAAACGTTATAAGGATTCTTATAAATAAATATCTAGCTTTTAATAATATTTTATAATTAAGTAGTCTAGCTAATAAAGCGCGGCCTTAGCTTTATCTTATAAGCGCGATATTTAAGATTTAAAGTCGGATCTTATTATTATATCTTTAATAGTAAAGTGCTTTTTAAGAAGTGCTTATATCGCTATATTTAAGCGGATTTTAAACTATTTTTATTAAGCGGAGATCTCTTAACTTAGTTTAATACTAAAGTTACTAAGTTCTTCTTATTATAGTTTTAAGAGGTCCTTAGAATACTATTCCGCTATACTTCCTTAAAAGAATAAGGGCAATTAAATAGCTAATTTATCTATATAAGCCTTGCTTTTATTAGCATTTTAGCGGATAAAGTCAATAAAATAGTCTACTCCTTAAAACGTATTAGCCTTATTATCTTCCTAGATTTCGTTAAAAGATACTTTTAAAGGTCTTAATAAGTTAAATCTCTTTATATCCTCGGCTTATAGTTAAGGTTCTTCTTAACGCTTAATAAGTATATCTTCTTTTCTTAGTGCTTAAAGGAAACTAAAGAATTATTTATTCGATATTACTACTATTCTTACTAAAAGACCTAAAGCTATACTTAATCTTAATATCTACGCGCTAAGTATAAATAAATTTAGCCTACTAAAGGTATTGCTTACTATATCCTTATTACTTCTTATTAAGGTCTTAGTTTTAATACTCTTGCTAAGCGCTTAACCTTCTATCTTATACGCGTTCCGGAATCCGGTACGCCGCGGGGCCTTTAGTATAAGAGGCTCGGTTTTATTAATTAAGAGTCCTAAAAATATTTTAATTAGCGCGGCTATAGCGAATAAAGCTAAATAGGAATATTAAACTAAGAAACTACTAAGTATCCTTTAAAGCGGATTTTTAGTTAAGGCCTTTAAGCTAAATTCTATTAATAGTACGCGGTAAAAATATCCGCTAAGCTTATTATCTTAAGAAAAGAGTAACTTTATTATAGGCTTAATCTTAAAGGTATTTAAAAAGCAAGGAGCCGGATAGTTTTAAAGTTAGCTTATTCTTACTTTTTTTATTTAAAGGATAATTAATCTATTTAAGTAATACTAAATCTAGTTTACTTTATTATATAGGTTTTATTATTTTATAGTTTATCCTTTATTAGTATTTTAAAAGCGGATTACTTTTTAAAAGGTAGTAGTCTTAGCTTAGCTAAGTAAGACTTATTCTATATCCTATTTAGCTTTATAGGCTATTACGGTATAATACCTTAAAAAAATATAAAGGAGATTATTAAACTAGTATACTTAATAAGCCGCGGCCCTCTTCCGCTCTTACGGCTTACTTATCTTAAAGTTTTATTATAAGCGCGTTAAGGAAAAGGTATTTATTATTAAGGTTAGAATTAAAAGCTAATAAGAGCTTTTTACTAAATAAAATATCGTTTAGTATTTAACTTCTTAAAAGATAAGTACTTAATCGCGCGATATAGTTACTTTTAGCTTAGTAGATATTTAAAAGATTTCCGTTGAAATAAGTAAGAATTGCTACTATTTACTACGCCTTATAGTATAAGGATAAGGGGATAAAGCGCGGACTAATTACTACTAGTTAAGGCTAGTACTATAAACTAATTATTGCTAGTTAAGGCTAGTACTATAAACTAATTACCGCTAGTTAAGCTAATATAATAAACTAATTACTATATATAAATATATATAAAGGTTTAAAAATAGTAAAAAGCTTATTTATTTTTAAGGTATAGCTAGCTACTTTATACTTAGTTCTTTTAGCTAATTTTAAAGATCTTTAACTATATTATCCTTTTATTTATTATTAGTATATAAATAAACTATAAATATCCTTATAAAATCGCTTAATAAACTAAGTATAAGCCCGGTTAAAAATACTATAAACTATAATTAAGGAAATCCTTTAAATACCTTATAATATCCCTTAAAAATCGCGGTAAAGTTTATCCTATATCTTTAAAGGTGTTTTTATAGTTAGAAATAAGTTAAACTATAGTTAGGATATCTTATAAAAATCCTTAAATATCGCTTAAAGATATCGGCGGAATCCGCTTAGTAGTTTTTATAGTATCCTTTATAGTTAAAGATATTATAAACTATAGTTAAGTAAGCTCTTAATCCTTTATAGTTATATCTTAAAAACCTTAGCGGGGTCTAACTAGTAGAATTTATTATATTTCTTTAGGCGAGCCTTCGTAGTGCGTGCTTTAGGTATTCTTATTACGGGGTTTTATAAGGCTCTTTAAAAGTAAAGTAAGGAGTCCGGGCGTGGCCGTTTAGATTCCGTAATAAATAAAAATAATAAGAAATACTACTTATTAAAATTTAAGCCTAGCGATTAAGTGTAGCTATAGCTTAATAAGGGTTATTATATCGCGGATAGTAAACTAGTAAAACTTTAAAAAAGACGTACTAGGCCGTTTAAAGTTATTATTAAAGTAAGATAGCTTATATACTAATTAAATATAAAAAGGTTCTTTAATATCTATTTAGTTATATTAATAATATAACTACGCTTAGTTAATAATCTAGCTATACGCTTTAGCTTAGTTTAGGATAAAAGAATACTTTACTTAAATAAGTAAGAAGTAAAACGAATTTTATAAAGCCGTATAATTAAAAAATATAGCGGAAAACGATAAAATGAATTTTTATAGCTTAAAAAGGCTAGCTAAGTAGCTACAACTTTTAAGTAAACGAAAAAGCGGTCTTCTTATTAAAAATCGTAAAAGCCTTTAAAAAAGTATAAAAAGAGTTAGCTACTTAAGTAGTTTAAATAAAAGTATTATATATAGCCTTTATAACTTAATATAAAACTCTTTAACTAAAGGAAGTAAGCGGTTAAGCTTATATATAAGACTTAAAGGCCACTATAAGTTATAAGAAACTATAACTTACCGCGCTTAAAGTAATTAATTGTTTTAATAATAATATACCGATATTTACTTTAAGTAATAAGGCCCTTTTAGCTTTATAATATACTTATTTAAATTCTTTTAGCCGCCCGCCCTTTTTCCTTTTTTCTCCTCTTTTTATAATTATATTTCCTTATACCGCTAGCCTTAACCCGCCGCACTTTACTTACTTCTATATATATAACCTTCTTTACCTTAAGCTTATAATCTTTATACTCTTATTTTAAGTCCTTTTATCGTTTAATATCTTTTATAGCTAAGATTAGCTATTCCGTAACTACTTTTTTAGCCCGCCTTTTTATAAGCCTTTACGCTTTTAATATTAAAGATATAAGCGGGTGCTAAAGCTTTATAAAAATAAGGCGGCTATTCTTTATAGCCCTAAGTCCTTAAATAAGAGTTAAAACTTTTAAGTTTAAGCCTTTATATAAACTTTTACCGCTTTCTATAGCCGCGCTTAAGCTAATAAGTTTAACTTAAATTATAGTACTATAAGAGACGGCTTATACTACCCTTTTTAAATACTTAACTTTAATAACTTACCCCCCCCTGCCTTATATTATAGTATAGTTTAAACGGCCGGTTTTATAGTAACTTAGCTATAACTCCCGCTTAGCTCTTATTATTAAAAAGCCCTTCTTACCTATATATTCTTTAAAGTATAGCGTAAAATCTTTATTAATAAAATAACTAGCTAATACTTAATGCTTTTAAGTTAGCTAGCCTTACTATAATCTTAAGATTCATAGTAGCTATTATGGCTAGTAAGAACTTACTTTAATTAAATAACTTAAATAATATCCGCGCTATCCTTAACTATATATTTAAGGCTTAGCTTAACTAGTTTATAGCTAGGTTTATAGCGGCGTTTTAAGCTACTATAGCTAAAACCTTATCTTACTTTTTATATAGTCTAGCCCGCGCTATAAAATGCCCCTCTTAGCTTATAGCCGCTAAAAGCTTTAAGGACTTATTTAATCTTACTTAGTAAACGCTTTTTCCCTTTACTATTATACTTAGCCTAGCTATATAAAAGTATATAAGCGCCTTATTTTAGTCTATCCGCTATCTTACCTTAACTAAAAAAGATAGCGATAACTAGCCTTATAATATATTCCGCCGCTTAATCTTATAAAAGCCGCTAATAGTAATTAATACGATCCTTAATAGGCCTAGCTTTATAAGCTTATACTTTAATAATACGATTATTATAATAAAGAGTTTCCGCTTAGTTATAAACTATGCTAAATTTTACTTATAAGCTTATAAAGAGTTTAAACGTAACTTAACTTTAACTTAAGTAATAAAATTCTTAGGTTTAATATCCGCCTTATTAGCTATATTAACTATACGCTTTATATTCCCACTTTTAAGGCCCTTTTTATAAAGAAGTTCTTTAAGATTATTAAATATATTTAAAACCTTAAGAGTAAAGAGTTAAGTATTAAATCTATTAAGGCCTTTATTACCCGCTTTTAAGCAGGAATATAGATATTTAACACCTTAATACTAACTATACTTATTAATATTATAAAGACGGCTTATACTTACTTTAATACTTTCTTAGTAGCTAAACGCGCGTTAGTTCGTAAAAAGGTATAAGTAATAGCGCTATATAAAAAAGACAATAAGTTAAAAAGCTTAATAATAAAAAGCGGGGATTAGCTATAATAATCTAGCTATTATTAGCCGGATAAGCTAAAAAAAACTATTAAAAGAATAAAGATAGTATATTATTAATATAGTATAAAGACGCTATTATAAATTTATTATTTAATGCCCCTTTTACTTTATTTTTACTTTAAACTAATAAGGATATTAGCTTTTCTTTCTTACTTAAAGGAGTTATTACGGAATCTAAATAAGTATACTTAGACTCCTAACTTTACTTTTAAGGAGCTTTATAAAACCCCGCAATAAAAACGCTTAAAGCATATACTATAAAGGCTTGCTTTAAAAGATATAATAAATATTACTAGTTAAACCCCGCTAAGGTTTTTAAGATATAACTATAAAGGCTTAAAAGCTTATTTAACTATAGTTTATAACGTTTTTAACTATAAAAGATACTATAAAAACTACTAAGCGGATGTTATTAGTATCTTAAAGGGATATTTAAAGATTCCGCGGATATCTTAATTATAGTTAGGCCTATTTTTAACTATAAAAGCACCTTAAAAGATATAAGATAAACTTTACCGCGATTTTCAAGGATATTTAAGGATATTTAAGGAATTTATATAATTATAGTTTATAGTATTTTTAACTAAGCTTATACTTAGTTTCTTAAGTAATTTTATAAGGATATTTACGGTTTATTTACGTATTAATAATAAATAGTAAGATAGTATAGTTAAAGATCCTTAAAATTAGCTTAAAGAACTAAGTATAAAGTAGCTAGCTATAGTTTAAAGAAAAGATAAGCTTTTTACTATTTTTAAACCTTTATATACGCTTATATATAGTAATTAGTTTATAATACCGGCTTAATTAGCGGTAATTAGTTTATAGTACTGGCCTTAACTAGCAGTAATTAGTTTATAGTACTGGCCTTAACTAGCAGTAATTAGTCCGCGCCTTATCCCCTAATCTTTATACTATAAAGCGTAGGAGAAAAGCCTTTTAGTAGCTTTAAAAAGTATAAAAAATAAGTTTTTCTTTTTTAACTAGTTTAAATCTAAGACATTTATATAATAAGATACCTTTACTTTATTTAGTTTAGTTTCTTAACTAAGTTTTCTTTTCTTCTTTTAATAGTAAATTATAACTTAAAGAAACTACGCTTTTATACTTATTTACTACTTTAAATCTTAAGTAAAAAGGTGTTTTAATAATAATATACTTAAAAGGCTAAATAGTAGCTTTATATTTATATAAATAAAAGTTAGCACCTAAATAATAAAATAGCTAATAACTAATATATTACTAAGCTAAGATTCTTTAACTTTTTAATAAGGGGACTTTAAAACTTTTATAAAAATCATATAAATCAAAGCTTAGAAAGTGATTTAAACTATATTTAAGAAGCTTTACTAAGCTTAGCTATATAAAAGCGCGTGATTAACCTTACGAATTTTAATAATTTAAGCTAAATATCGCGATACTTTACTTCTTTAAGTCTAAGTATTGCTATTAAAACGTAATATAATATTCTTCTTTAATAACTTAAGCTTACCTATATAATTATATAAGATTATAAAGGCTTTATAATAATAAACTATTTTAAGAAACTATTAGTACTCCGCTAAAGCTAAAAGGTAAAAATAATTATAAACTTAAATAAGTAGTTTAAGCTATATAAAGAGGTTAATATTATAATCCCCTAAGTAAAAGCCTTAATAAAAGCTTAAAAGAAATGAACTTACTTAAAGACTTTTTAAAAAAGATTTTATAGCTAACTATTAACTAAGAATTAGCCGGACGAAGGATCTACTTAAGCTTATAATTAATAAAAGCGTTTAAATTTATACTTAGGACTTAAAGTACGCTTTTAAGGTTTTATATATCCTTAATAAGTTTCCCCGCCTTTAAAAGAAGAAAAAAGTAATATATATAGATAAGTCTAAGTATATTTATAATTCTTTAGTAAAAGAATAATAATACTAAAAAGTCGTATTAAGGTTATATTTACTAAGCAGTAAAAATAAATAAAGCGGTTTTAAAAGCTTACCTTTATTATAGCGCTAGTCCTTTTAGTATAAAAGATTATAAACAGGTAAAAGGAAAATAAGTAGTTGTAAACTAATAAGGGATTAACGCTTGTAAGGGAGTAAAATATACTCTCCCGCAGCTATTAAGCTAAATACAGCATATATAACATACGACATAAATAAGCTAAAATATTTATTAAATCTACTATACAATTTTATATACTATATATCTTTTCTTATACTATTTCACGTATATATAAGCAAGGCATAAGCAGATTAAAAGAAGGTATATATAAAGACTATACGTATAATCTATATTAAGTCGCTACGCCACCTCGTATTCCTTCTAGAATTAATCCCTAGGCTTATAAATATTCTATTAACTTAATAATAGTTATTAGCCTACTATGTATAATTGCGCTAAATAAGGGGCTCTTTTCTAAATCATTTAAGTTACTTATAGCTTAGAAAATGTCTATATAAGGAGGCCTTAGTCCCCCCTTTATATTAAATAGATTATTAACCTTATATATATATTTCTTACCTATTTCTTTACCCTTTCGCACACCCTTTACATCTTTATAATCTCTTTACTTATAGCTATCTACCTACTTTCTTTTACACCTATTTTACTCCTTAATTACGCCGTTATTAATTAAAACGTTTACTTAATACTACTTTTAGGAGGTATAATTAAACGCCTTAAAAAGAAAAGGTTTATAAGCGCAGTTAACGTATAGTTGTTTTTTACTAGTTTTTAGTCTGTTAAGACTACTTAAAAAGATTTATAATTATAAGCTATTATTAGCTAAAAAGATTATTAATAAGGTTTATAGGTTTTAAAAACCTTTTAGTATATAGTTAAAGATTTATTAATAATAGCCTTTATAGATACTTAGAATACACGGCGGCTTATATTAATAATATTATTTAATACTCTAATTTAGCTGAAAAATACTTTAAATACTTTAATATAATATTCCGTGCTTTTTACGCTTATAATATAACTTTATTTAGATAAAGATCCTTCTTAGTAGATTTATCTAAATAACTTCTTAAGTTAAAAGTAAATACTATTAAGCTTATAAATATATATAAAGGCGTATAAACTAAAAAGATATTATATTTTTAAAGAGCTTTTCGTAGCTTAAAAAAGAAATCGGCCTTACTAATTAGCTATATTACATAGTTTTCTATTTTGCTATTAAAATTAACGTCTTTAAATATAAAGAAATTTTATTACTTAAGGTAAAAGAAAACGTAAGTCTTATTAAAAGGTTAAAGATACGGATAATTCACTACGAAAGCTACTTTTAAACTTATACTAAGAAAAAGGTTTTTTTAAATTTAACTTAAAAGCTTATTAAGTTTTAAACAATTTACTACCTTATCTTAGCTTAATAACTGTTTATTTAAATCGCTATATTATAGGAATATAAACTAGCGGCTATAGCGTTTTACTAAACGAAAAGTATAAAATAAGAAAATAAAACTTTTATTAGCTCGGACTAAGGTTTAGCTTATTATTTACTTAAGCCGCGCGTTTTATAGTAGAAAACTTAAATATTAGCTTATAAAGCTTAAAGAAACCGGCTTAGTATAAGTAGTTTATAAGCTATATATTATAATATTATTAACTAAGACGCTATAAGTTGTTATCTTTACTGATTATACTAATACCTATAAGATTATATAGTAAATTGCCTTATTTTAATAAGTATAAAGTCTAAAAATAAACTAATCTTTGCTTTTTAATATTTAAGCTAATTTCCGCATAAAATATATTATATTTTAAGTATTTGGAATACTATACTTAGTATAATTTTCTAGTTTTCATATAACGTTTAAAAGCTAATATCCTTAAACTAAAAAGAGGAATGAAAATATAATTAAGATTATAAAACGGCGGACTATATATTCTTTTACGTAAAGGTATTAATTAAATTTTAGCTTTGCTTAAGAAAGGTTTTTAAATATATAAAAGATATATAGCAAGCAAAAATTATTATATAGTTTAATAATAAAGATAATATTCTTAAACTCTTTTTAAATTAAAACTTTACTATACTTTATTAAAACTAATAAACGCTAAAGAATATATATCTTAAAAACTTATACTAAGAGATTTATTAAAGATACTTATACTAAGTACTTTTATACTAGCTATACCTATATTTAATAAGATTTGTTTAAAGGTTTCTTAATCTTTTAGTTTAGTAAATATATAAATAACCTTAAAATAACTATAATGCTTATAACTATAAGCAAAACTAATTAAAGTAAGATACTGAAATAGCTTATCTTAATAAAAAGCTTATTAAGTTTAAATTATATAAAAGCAATAAATTTTATTACTAGCCTCTTAGTAGTTTAAGCAGAATAATCTTAATATAGAATTCTTATAAAACACCTTTTTAATATCTTATTAATTATAAGCAAATAAATCTTTTAGATATATCTCTTTATCTTAAGTAATATATAGTTTATAGTAAAAAAGTAAAGTATAAGCGCTATATATTTTACTACTTTATACTAATATTAAGATCTTTAAAAAGATATTTTTAAACTAAGATATAAAGCCTATATTAGCACTTTTAGAGACTTTAAAATAAGCTTTTAAGTTAAAACCTTTTATATTTATTACTAAGTAGTTTTAAACTAATAGCTTTTTAAAAAAGCGAAACTAAACTATAAATTTCGCGCTATAAGCTTTTACCGCTAACTTTCTAAACTTATATAAAATTAGTATTCCTTATAAATTTTATTCTTAGGGTAATAAATATAATATAAACTTAAAAGTAGCTTATAGCTTACTTTAAAAAGTAACGCTTTATTAAGGGTTCTTTTTATAATTATATAAGTTATTTATAGCTAATAAATTCTTTATAAAAGAAGCTTTAGTTTACTTTTTCCTTTAAATAAAATATTAACAGTATATATATTTATCTTAGCTATTTCTTTACTTTCCTATATACTTTTTATACTCTTATAATTCCCTTATTTACAGCTACTTACCTACTTAATATTATACTTATTTTGCTCTTTTAGTAGTTATAAGCCCGGCTTCTTTTAAAGCTAGACTTACTTTTACCCTTGCTAATAGTTTTCTTACTATTACGTAATTAGAAAATTCTAGTAAAAGCCTTTCCTATTTTTAACGCTTTTACGCTTACTAAGGGTTTTTTTCAGTCTTTTTTTAATATTTTATTAGACTTAGTTTATAAATTCTCCTCCTTTCTCCTCCTTATACCTTATTTTTAATAACTATATTTAAAAGGCTATATAAAGCTAAAAAAGTGTCTTAAAACATACTTCGTATAAAATAAAACACGCGCTTTTTAATAGCATTTTTTTATATTTTTCTACTTATCTTATAAAAGGTTCTTTACCCTTCGTACCTCCTTTTCCTTATATTCGTTAATTTTTATTTAGCTACTAAGATTTAGATAACTAATAAATAAACCTTTGAAAAAGAATTTCTTATAAAATAGAAAAATACGTTTTTTAATACTAGCTTTTTTATACTTTTTAGGCCTTGTTATTAAATCCTTTAATTAAAATTTTTATAGACTTTTTATTTTCTTTACTTAATTCTTTATACTTACTTTTATATAAAAATACCTCTCGAAAAGATCAATATAAAATTATAGCTCTAAAAAATAAGAACTAATTTAATAAGCTAAAGAAGTCTTTAAATTGTTTTTTTTTATTTTTTTAAAAAATTCTATTTATAAACAAATTCTATTTATAAATAAATTCTATTTATAAATAAATTCTATTTATTAATAAATCCTATTTATAAATAAATTCTGTTTATAAATAAATTCTATTTATAAATATATTCTATTTATAAACAAATTCCATTTATATATAAAGTCGATTTACAAATAAAATCGATTTATAAATAAAATCGATTTATAAATCAAATCGATTTATAAATTAAATCGATTTAAAAATAAAATCGATTTATAAATAAAATCCATTAATAAAGAAAATCTATTAATTAATAAAATCTATTAATAAGTAACATCTATTTGTATTTAAAAAAAAGCTATTAAAGCCGTTTCTTAGGATCTTTATACTATATTTATAGATTTTCTTACCTTTATACGTCTTATTATAAAATCTTAATAGCTATGCTTAGACTCCTTACTTTACTTTTAAGGAGCCTTATAGAACCCCGCGATAGGAACGCTTAAAGAACGCATTATAAAGGCTTACCTAAAAAGATACGACGGACATTACCGGTTAGACCCCGCTAAGGTTTCCGCAATATAATTATAAAGGCTTAAAAGCTTATTCGACTATAGTTTATAACGTTTTTAACTATAAAAGATACTAAAAGACTACTAAGCGGATTCCGTTAGTATGTTTAAGGGATATTTAAGGATTTTTATAAAATATCTTAATTATAGTTTAGTCTGTTTTTAACTAGAAAGGTACCTTAAAAGATGTAAAATAGACTTTACCGCGATTTTTAAAGGATATTTAAGGATATTTAAGGGATTCCCTAATTTTTAGTTTATAATGTTTTTAATTAAGCTTATACTTAGTTTATTAAGTAATTTTATAAGGATATTTATAGTTCATTTATATATTAATAATAGTTAGTAAGATAGTAAAGTTAGAGATCTTTAAAAGTAGCTTAAAGAACTAAGTATAAAATAGCTAGCTATAATATAAAGAAAAGATAAGCTTTTTATTATTTTTAAACCTTTATATTTGTTTATATATAGTAATTAGTTTATTATACCGGCTTAATTAGCGTAATTAGTTTATAGTACCGGCTTAAATTAGGGGTAATAAGTTTATAGTCCTAGCCTTAACTAGCGGTAATTAGTCCGCGCCTTATCCCCTTATTTTTATACTATAAAGCGTAGTACGTTTAATAGTAAAAATAGATTTTATTTTTAAATAAATTACTATATAACTATAATATTAGCTTAAAAAGCTTTGAAACCCTTTTATAACTTAATAAGTTTTCCTTTCAATCTTGTTCTTTTAATATAATTATTTAATACTACCTTTAAAATTTATCTTTTAATTAAGGTATATCTTAATAAGATAAAAAAGCTTTTTAATAAGCTAAATACTTTACAAATTAAGATTCTTAATATAGTAATTATTACTTAGATTTTCAAAATTCTTAAATAGGTCTTATTTTAGATTTATAAATAATATTTCTTAATCTCTTTAAAATCATACTTAAGCTTATACTTTAAAATTACTTTCTTCTTTTTTAATTAATAACTTTTAAAGAATTAAAGCTTTATAGGGTCTTTTGTTTTAATTAGCTTTTTCTTTTTTATAGTAAAAGGCCCGCCTTTTATAAAGATTTTAAGAAAAAGTCTTATTCTATAAAAGACTGCTTTTAGCTTAAAAAATAAGTAAAGATAAGGTAAAAGCAAAAGGTTTTAAACTTAACCTTTTTTTTAAAAAGCCTTTTTTAACTAAACTTAATTAACACTATTAAAATAAAAGAAATAAGCTTTCTACGTTTATACTTTTTTTATAAGACTTTAATTAAGAGAGATTTTTTCTTATAAGAGAATTAGTAATTAAAAGCCGGAAAAACACTAGGTTTCCTTCTTTAAAAGGTTCTTTCTTTCTATAGAAATACTTTACATTTTTAATTTCTTAGCATAAGTAAATAACTCTTTTTTTATAACCCTTTTACTGTTTATACTCTTTATGCTCTTTATACTCTTTATACCCTCTATATTATATATATAACTATTACTTAAAGAAAAGCGTCTTTTATTATAGTTAAACGGCGTAGGGAATTTACGCATTAAATTTCTAATAGCAATATACGCCATATACTAAGAAACTGCCTCTATATACCTAAACCCTTTATAAATATAATAAGCTAAGTATCTTAAAAACATACCTTTGCTTTAACTAGTAAAGATAATATAATTCTTTTAAATAAAGAGGTAAATATACTTATGTAAGACTTTATAAATTAAAGCTTTTATTATATTCTTTTAGTTATAAAGACTTGCTTTTAAATTAATAATAAAGTATATAATATAAAAGGCTCTATAAATAATACCTTTAAAAAAGTACCTTCATAAATAAAATACTTATAGAAAATATACTTCACTTATATAAAGGCTAAGCAAATAGATTAAAAAGACTTCTTTAAAAAGGAAAAACCGTTTCTTAAAAAGAATATATACTAATATTTAAGGCCTGATTAAAGCTCTTATTAACATTAAATATAAATACTTAAAATACTTCTTAAATACTACTATTAATTATTAAAGGTTATATCTTATAAAAAGCAAAGTAAAATATCTGCTTAAATTCTTAAAATGTAAGCAGGAATTAAATAGCAATGTAAATAAGACTACTATAAAAGAACTTTTTTTAGATACTATAAAGAAATTTATATATAAAAAAAACTATATTGCTTTAAAATAGTTTTATATATAATATAAGCCTTATATACACCCTTTATTCTTTTAATAGAATAGAATAATAAAGAGGACTATGCTAAATAAAGTTTAAGCTATGCTTATTCTTTTAAATTAACTAAAACACTTATAAGGTGAAGCTATTTTCGCACTTATATATATTGATAATAAGTCCCCTTGTTTTACTATAGGCTTTATATCTCCTAAAGAAAAGAAAAATAAGATAGCTTTAGGTTTAAAGTCCTAAAATAAATAAAGGTATTTAAAAGCACTATATTTTATAAGAATAAAACCCCAGATAAGGAAATAATGCTTAAAGCTTATAGAGGGGCAATATAAAGTTATATAAATTCTGCTTATAAAATATATAACTTTTTCTAAGCAAAAAGTAATAATTTAAAAGATATACCTCTATTAAAAAGTAACTTTTAAAATAAAAAAGAAAATACTAATTTTTATAATATACTTTTTTTAAATAAACTGCGAAATAACAATAATACTAAGAATTATAGTACTAGTATAAATAATACTAAAAACGATAATACTAGTAATACTTCGTAAAAGGTTTTTATGATTTAAGTAGAAATATTAAGAGGCTTACTAAATACTAAAAGAACTTAATACAATACCTTATATAAGAGATTATAAGTAATAATAATAAAATTAAATAAATTCTTTTTATTATAAAAGAAAATAAAGATCTTATAAAGGTTACTACTTATAAGCAGGCTATAAATAGTCCGTAAGTAAAGGACTAAGGTAAAGTAATACTAACTAAACTAAAGAAACTTATAAGTCTAAATACTTAGGAAATATTCAAGCTTCTTAGTAATAAGAAGGCTTAAAGCGGCTTATAAGTTTATAAAATAAAGAAGGATAATAAAAACAATATAACAAAATATTAAGCCCGCTTTATAGTATAAGGCTATAAGTAAATACATACCTTAGATTATATTTAAACCTTCTTTATAACTACTAAACCTAAGTTTACTTAACTTTTATTAATATTAGCTGTAACTAATAATTAGTTAATATTATAACACAATATAAAAAATGTATTTATTTATATAGATATAGATTAAGGAATATATATAAGTATACTATAAGGTTATAAAGACTATCTAAAAATTTAAGACCTTGAGTATAATTAAAATAAAGATAAAAAGCAGTATAATAAAAATAAAAAGCTAATTATAAAATAAAATAAAAGCTTTATATAGTCTTAAATAAAGTTTAATGCTTTAGTAAAATTTATTATTTAAAGTCTTAAATTAGTAAGAACTCTTTACTAACCTATAGGCGAAAGGGTATTTATATATAATAAGCTATATATAAATATATTAGTTTATATATACGATTTCTAAATCTTTAAGCCTATAAGAAAATTAATAAATACTTTATAAATAAGATAAGTAAGGTCTTAAATATTTAATCCCGAAGTAAAGTAAAAGATTTCTTAAGAATAATTATAACTATAAATAAAACAAAAAAGAATATACATATATCCTAAGAAATATATACCTTTAATAAAATAAAGAAATTTAATAAATAGAATATGGAAACTTTTAAAACCCTTATTATAAAGGAAGTAAAATTAAATATAATAAAAGACTATATAGCTATAAAAGAAGAGAATTTATTTTATTTAAGAGAAAACTCTATTTACTATACGCCGCGAGCGCCCTCGCGGCTAACGTATTCGTCCGCTATTTGTTTGCTAGTAAGACAACTTAAAGTCGGCGAGGCCTTATGCTTAGCTCGCAACTACTATTAAACGTAGGACGTAAATAATATATTCTTAAATACTTTACTAGTTTCTAAGTATTATTAATATTAAAATAATCTTTTTACTTTACTAAATAGAAGTATTTATTAAGTATAGCTTTTATTATTAATTTACTTTTTTAACTCTTTTTAAATTTAGCTTACTAAATATATTAGCTTCTTATAAAATCCGCTTTAATAAAAGGATTTAAAGTATAAGCTATATAAGTAGATTAATTTAAAGTTTTAACTTATAATTAACTTTTCTTATTTCTTTATAACTTTAAATAGTCTTATCTTTTTATAATTTAAAGACGAATTAAGCTTATTATTCTTAAGACTTCTTAATAAAAAAAGTATTTTTTTGCTTTAAAATAAAAAAAAGGTTTAAAGACTATTTCTTATTATAATAATAAGATATTCTTTTATAAATATATTTTAATTCCGATTTTCTAAATCTATAAAAGTTAATTAACAATCTAAAGTTTAAAATAGCTCTTAAGCTATAACTTCTTAAAGTAAGAAAAACCTATAAGCTTTAAAAGTAAAGTTATAATTTATAAATACTAAAGAATTCTTTATAAGTTTAAAATAAAAGATATTTTACGCTAACTATATAGTAAGTAGCTTATTAAGCAACGTATTTTACTAATAATTTATATAGAGTTAAAGTTATACTTATACGTTTAATTTAATCGTTTTATTATTTTATTAGTAAAAGGTAAAAAGAAGTAAAAAGTTTATACTTTATTTTTCAGACTTATATTAAGCTAAACTAGAAATTCAAAACAAATTTATTATTCTTTTTTAAAAAGGCTAAACGTAAAAGTTCTTAATAAGCTATAATATACCTTTTAAAAATATAAGATATTTACTTAAAATTTATAACTTCTTTAATTTAAATAAAATCGCTATACTTTAAAAGATAATTAATAATAACTAAAGTAAAGTTATATTTAAAACATATAGTAAGATTTATAAACTTTAGTAGTTTAATAATAAAGTTTAAAACTATATATTCTTTAAGTTATAAAGAAAGCTTAAAAGAAATTAAGTTATTATAATCTTTAAGCTTTACTACTTTAGCTTTATTATAAGTATTATTTATCTTTTAATTTTCTTTTATAAGTTAAAGGTATTATAATAAATTTAATTTTATTATATATTTTATAATACTTTTATAACTATAAAAAGAATATTTATAAGAATCCGCAATAACTATCTTTTTAATACTTAAAGTAAAAAATAGCTTTTCTTTTATTTATAAAGTTTACTTTTCTACTAATAGTATTAGCTTAGTTATTTTTAAGACTTTTCTTTTAAATAAATTTATAATGAATTTTAAAAGTATTTAGCTTATTTTCTTAACTTATTATTAAGTTATTATAATATAGCAAAATAACAAATATTTATATAGTCTATATAGTCTTTTAATTTATATTTACTTTTTAATATTTAACTTTTAAATTCTTTTAAAACGTTAATTATTAAAGTATTACTATTTATACTTATATATATCTCTATTTACACTTACGCCCTATTTTAAAGATATATACTAACGCTAGCCCGCCCCGCCTATTTATACCGCCTATATATAGTAAGTACCTATACCTTATATACGCACTCGCCCT
Source organism: Ophiocordyceps robertsii (assembly GCA_027405785.1). Lineage (NCBI taxonomy): Eukaryota > Fungi > Ascomycota > Sordariomycetes > Hypocreales > Ophiocordycipitaceae > Ophiocordyceps > Ophiocordyceps robertsii. Next base: position 6,939 of record JAPEBW010000067.1, on the reverse strand, counting down.
CGCCCGCCCTCGCCCGCCTATATATATATATTACACCTTAAAAGCTCTTACTAAAGACCCTCGCCTATATATATATAAGACCCTCGCCCGCATATATATAAGACTCTCGCCCGCACATATATAAGACTCTTAAGCGGCGTTAAGGGCATTAAGGGCGCCGGATTAATTAACGGGCCGCGTTATATATCTTATAAAAGCTTTAAAGATACGTTTTTAAGCGAACTAAGCTATAGCTAAGAGCGCTGCGTGTAGGCTTCGTATATGTAGGCGCGGGCATTTATAGAAGGTACGGGTACTTACTATACGCGGGCGGTATAAATAGGCAGGGCGGGCTAGCGTTAGTATATATCTTTAAAATAAAGCGCGAGTGTAAATAGAGATATAAATAAGTATAAATAGTAATACTTAATTATTATAAGAAATTCTTTATTATAAATAGAATAATACCTTTTTAGTCTTACTAGCTTCTTTAAATAAAACGCTATAAGTTTTAAAGGATTGTTTTTATTATATTAGCTTTACTACGGACTTAATATAAACTTAAAAGTCTTAGTTTTTAATTTAAAAGGCTTTTTATATTATAAGTATTTAATATTAGTTTCTTAATAAGTATTTCTTTAAAGTTTTAATAAGCAGCGTTATTTTTAGTTTTTACTTAAAAAGGTCTGTTTTAGCCTTTTTTAATACTAAAAGTATTAATAAAAATATTTTAAAAAACTCTTATATAAGCTTTTTATAATAATTTATATATTATATAAAGCTTAAGATATCTTTAATAATACGAAGAATAAGCTAATATTTATTTATAAAGGTTTTCTACGAACTTTTTTTAATATTATTAAGAGTAATTATATATTCTTAAAATTCTTCTTTTTATATATAAACGCTATATTTCTTTAGTAAAATATATATAATAGCTTCTTTTTATACTTTTAGTATTACTTAAACTTTATACTACTATTTCTTTAGCATATCTAAGTAAACTATAATATTATTTAAAGAGGCCGTATTAAATCGGTTTAAATAAAGGTTTAATATAATATTAATTTTCTTTAAAAAGGTTATTAGTATATTACATATTCTTAAAGGCATAATTAAAAATTCGTATGATCTATATTGCGTTTAAAAGACCTTTATAAATTTGTTTTCTTCGTTAATATAAATTTAGCTGAAAGTAAATTTAAGGTTAACTTATATAAACTACTACGTATTAGCTAGTTTATCCTTTAATTTGTTTATTAAAGGTATTAAAGTCTAGTTTTTTATAATATTATTATTAATTTATTAAAAGCTAATATAAAGTTATTCTTTTTCGTTATTTTTATAATTCCTTTAAGGAAATAATATAAAGGCTTTATTCTTTTACTTTAACGTTTTAATATAACGTTTTCGTAGGGTTTTAATAATATATTCCTTTTATAACTTTAAATACTTCTTATTTAAGTTATATATCTTCTAAAATATTAGCTTAAAGCTTTTTTTAAAGTTTACTTTATAATCTTAAATACCTTATAGGGTAGCCTATCTTTAAGTAGTAGTATAAATAATTTAAAATATCTTTTTAGTATCTTTTTAAAATTTTTAAATAATTATATTTCAGGTCTTTAAACTTAATATTGCTTTTTCAGCACAATAAGCCTTTTTTATATAAATTGTTATAACTTTTACTAGTTTTCTTAATATTAATTTTATTTATAATATATTACTACTTAATACTTTTTAGGTTATTAAATAGATTTTCTTAAAAAGTATTATAAGTAACTTTATAATCTTTTTTTTAAGCTTTAATATCTTTACTAAGTTTAGTATTATTATTTTTGCTTATATTATACTAGTTATAATCGTATTACTTTTAGTTATAATCGTATTACCTTTAGTTATAATCGTATTACCTTTAGTTATAATCGTATTACCTTTAGTTATATTTATTATTTTAATATTCTTAATTATAATATTCGTTTTTCTTTAAGCTTTGTTTTTTCTTATATACTTATAATACGTTTTTGCTAAACCTAATTCATTTGAGGGTTTTATTCCCGATTTAGCGTTTATTAAACTATTAATAGAAATATTAAAAGTATCGGTTTAAATCTTTTAAAGACCTTTATCTTAATCTATTATAGGATTTTATTTCTATAAAAAAGGTAATCTAAATATAATATTAAACTTAATAGCTAAGATATTAAAAAAATGTTTTAAGTAACTAACCTTAATCGTATATATAAGAGGATTAGTCTTATATATAATATTATTATTATTATACTTAAAAGGTAATCTTTTTGCTAAAAGTAATATGTAATGCTTTTATTTAAAATATTATATAAAGAAAAACGATTTACTTTTATAAGAAACATATATCTATTAATTATATTATAATTTATAAATACATTTAGGTAATATCCCTTTTATTTTAATAAAAAGAATATTTTTTCTTAAACGTAAAAAAGGCTTATCCCGAGTATTTAGGAAAAGAGCGATTTATAAAGAGAATTAACTTATAGATAAAAAAGCCGGAATAAGTAACTAAGTACTAAAGCTTTTATTTTACTATTTTCATAGCTATATAATAGCCTTTAGATAATTATAAAGGATTTAAAATAAAGAGGAAAATAATAAATAGTTAAATAAATAGTAGTAAATAACAAATAGTTCTTATTAAAAAAGAGGTCTATTGAAAATCTATATATGTTCTTTATACTAAATCTTAAATGTAAATAGCCTTTAAGTTTATATATAGCGAAAAAGTTAAGGGTAGCTTAAAGAATTCTAAGCTAAAGTAAGGAACTTACTACTATTATTACTATTACGACTACTACTACTACTACTACTACTACTACTACTACTAGTACTACTATTACTATTACTATTACTACTACTACTTATAAAGAAGGAAAATATACTCTCCCGCAGCTTATAAGCTAAATACAGCATAAATAACATGTAATATAAATACGTTAAAATATGTATTAAATCCGCAGCATAATTCCACATACTATATATATTTCCTTATATTATTCCACGCATATATAAGCAAGATATAAGCAGATTAAGAAGAGGTATATATAGGGACTATATATACAATCCGTGCTAAGTCGCTACACTTCCTCGTATTCCTTGCGGAATTAATCCCTAGGCTTATAAATACAATATTAACCTAATAATAGCTATTAGCCTACTATACACGACTATGCTAAATAGGGGGCTCTTTTCTAAATCACTTAAGTTACTTATAGCTTAGGAATTGTTTATATAAGGAGGCCTTAGTCCCCTCTTTACCTTAGATAGATTATTAACCTTATATATATATATCTTACCTATTTCTTTATCTTTTCGCACAATCTTTATATCTTTATAATCCTCTTACTCGTAGCTTTAAGCCTGCTCTCTTCTAGACCTATTCGCTTCTTAAATAGTTATAAGCCCGGCTTCCCTTAAAGCCGGACTTACACCCAACCCCTGCCGACGTTTTTCCGACTTTTACGTAATTAAAAAATTCTAGTAAAACTCTTTCCTACTTTCTTCGTAGTTGCGCTTACTAGGCGTATTTTCTTAGGAATTCTTCCGTTATGTTATCGGACTCGGTTCTTTAGATTTCCCCCTCTCCTCCTCCTTCCTATACCTTATGTCTTTATAACCACATTTTTAGGACTATATTAAACATAAAAACCCTTATAAAAATCTTGCCCTATATATTAAGGAGCGCACCTTTAAACACAGTTTTCCGTATATTTCTTCAACCTTTTTCTATTATATCCTTTAACTAATATCCTTTTAATTAATATTTCTTACTCCTCCTTTTTTAATCGACTTTTATACTAGAATACCTCTCGAAGAAATCTATACAAAACATAGCTACTAAGAACGAGTACTAATCTAGTAAGCTAAAAGGTTCTTCGAATTATTTCTTTTAGTTACTCCGAATAGAATCCGTTTTTATAAGAGAGAAAGCCGCCGGAGCCGTCTCTTAAGATCTATATACTAAATCCGCGGAAGTTCTCTGCAAAGTTAGCTTAGGAAGCTTTAAAAACCCTTTATAACCTAGTATATTTTACCTTAAATTTTCTTCTTATAAAAGAATTATTTAATATAACCCTCGAAACTTATACTTTAATAAAGGCATATCTTAATAAAATAAAAGAGTTTTTTAAAAAGCTAAATACATAAGAAATTAAAATCCCCGAGGTAGTAATTATTACTTAGATTTTAAAATACTTAAATAGCTCCTATTCTAGCTTTATAACTAATATTTCTTAAGCTCTTCGTAATAACGCCTAAGCCTATACTCTAAAATCACTTTCTTCCTTTTTAATCGATAAGTTTAAAAGGATTAAAGCTTTAAAAGGTCCCTTTTTTAATTAACTATTCTTTTTATATAGCAAAAAACCCGTCTTTTATAAGAATTATAAGAAAAAGGGCTATGCTATAAAAGACTGGTTTTAGCTCGAGGAAAATAAAGATAAGGTAAAGGCAGTAAGCTTTAAACTAAAAGCTTCTTTTTCCTCCTTTTATTATAAAAGGCCCCTTCCGATTAAACCTTCTTAGGACTATTTAAATAAGAATAATAGGCGTTCTACGCCTATACCCTCCTTAAGAGAGTCTTCTTAAGAGAGAGGTTTAGTTTCCAGAAAATTAGTAGTTAAAGGCCGAAAAAAGAGACGAGTTTCCTCCTTTAAAGAGTCCTCTCCCTTTAAAGAAATACTTTATATTTCCGACTCCTTAGCTTAGGTAAATAACCCTCCTCTTTAACCTATTATACCCTCTATACCCTTTATACCCTTTATACCCCTATCCCTTTTATGCCCTTTATACCCTCTATACTCTCTATGCCCTTTATACACTCTATACCCTTTATCTCCTTAATATTTACTATACTCCTTCTATATACACCTCTTTTATATCCCTCTTTAAAAGAGAAAAAGAAAGCTAATATAAGAAATATTATAAGACCTTTAAAGTCTCTTCTTTCCTCTATTTCGTAAGTTATTTTTAACGTGGATAAAAATATTATAAAAACAAAAAAGGGAATATATATAACTTTATCTTAAATATACGGGCTTCTAAGCATATAGTAAATAATAAATCACTCCTCTCTTCTTATAAAGATATATATATAACTATTACTTAGAGAAAAGCGTCTTTTATTATAGTTAAAGGCGTAGGAAATTTAGATTTTAAATTTCATAATAGCAATATACGCTATATATTAAAGAACTATCTTTATATACCTTAGATTAGTATTAATATAATAAGCCAATTATCTCTTTTTAATACCTTTGCTTTAATAAGTAAAAATAATATCACTCTCTTATATAAAGAGGTAAATATACTTATATAAGGTTTTTTGTTAATAACGGCCTATATTCTATCCTTATAGTTATAAAGACTCGCTTTTAAATTAACAATAAAATATATAATATAAAAAGCTCTATAAACAATATACCTATAGACAATATATTTATAAACAATATAACATCTATAAACGATATACCTATAAATAATGAACCTATAAACAATACCTTTATAAATAAAGATAAAAAGTCTATAGATAAAAAGAAGACTATAGATATACTTTTTTAGTATAAACGATTAAGACATATAAATTATAAATTACGATATAGATCCCTAAGAAAAGGGTATTTTAATATAAATGTAAATAAAGCTAAGATAGTAAAGATAAAGCAATGCGAAGCTTATGTAAAAGCTAAATAAATAGATAAAAAGAAAAAGACTCTTTTAAAAAGGAAATATCTCTTTTTAGATAAAATACATACTAATATTTAAGGCCTTATAAAAATCCTTACTTATAATAAATACACATACTTTATATTCTTTTTAGATGCTACAACTAGATATCTAAGAATAAACCTTATAAAAAGTAAGGCAGAATATCTGCCTAAATTCTTAGAATATAAGTAGGAATAAGAAAATAATATAAATAAGACTACTATAAAAGAGGTTTTCTTTAATAATATAAGAGAATTTATATATAATATAAAACCATACTGCCTAAAAAACGGCCTTATATATAATATAAGTCCTATATATACCCCTTATTCTAACGGCAAAATAAAAAGAATAAACAAAACTATACTTAATAAAGTCCGGGCTATGCTTTTTACCTTAAACCTACTAAAATACCTATAAGGTAAGGATGTTTTAGTAGCTATATATATATATAATAGGTCCCCGCATTTTACTATAGGCTTTATATCCCGTATAGAAAAAAAGGATAATATAACTTTAAGTCTAGAAGACTTAGATAAAATAAGGGTATTCGGAAGCACTATATTTTATAAGAATAAAACTCTTAATACTAAAATAAAGCCCAGAGCTTATAAAGGAGTAATAATAGGCTATAAATATACCGCTTATAAAATAGATAACTTTTTTAAATAAAAAGTAATAATTTCTAAAGATATAACTATACTAAAGAATAACTTCTTAAAAGAAAAGAATATACTAATTTTAATAACATGCCCTCTTTAAATAAGCTGCTAAATTCCTATAATACTAAAAATAATAGTACTAGTAATAATAATAATAATAATAAGAACAGTAATAATAATACAAATAATACTAGAAATATAAATATAACTAATAATAATATAAATACTAAAGATACTAATAATATAGATAATAATACTATAGATAATAATATAAGCGATAATAATACTAGCGATAACATTACTTAGTAAAGGAATTAAAGGATTTAAGTAGAAATACCTAAAAAGCCTACTAAATACTAAAGGTATTTTATAAAATACCTTATATATAATATTATAATTAATAATAATAATATAGAACATATTCTTTTTATTATAAAAAGAAATAAAGATCTTATAAAGCCTACTACTAATAAGCAGGCTATAAATAGTCCGTAAGTAAAAGACTAAAATAAAACTATGCTAATTAAACTAAACGAACTTATAGGTTTAGATA